>JAIPRK010000077.1:285688-373235 GCA_025469195.1 Chaitophorus viminalis
AGAGCACGCGCTAGCGGTAATGGCGGAATTTACGCACTACGATGACGAGAGCACGCGGTAGCGGTTCTGCGGGATTTACGCACTACGATGACGAGGGCACGCGATAGTGGTTACCAGTGAGTTTTATACGTTACGGTGACGGGGCACGCGCTAACGATAATGGCGGAATTTACGCACTACGGTGTCGAGGGCACGCGGTAGCGGTTCTGCGGGATTTACACACTACGGTGACGAGGGCACGCGATAGTGGTTACCAATGAGTTTTATGCGTTACGGTGACGGGGCACGCGCTAACGATAATAATAACAAAAATGTAATATTAAAAAAAAGGGGATGAAATGCACACATCCAACGGCACACACGAACGACACACACACACGAACGCCATGACAAGAACGAACATACCAAAACAAAACAGAAACGATCGTACTATTTACGATGTGCGTAGAGGGTGGTGACGGGGGGCATAACACAAGCAGTACTACCACAACAGTCGTTGTGATTATAGACTGTTTGATCACACTGGTGTGTTAGCCGGCGGTTGACAACTGTATCCAACAATAATATTGATAATAAAAATATGAGATATTTTATAAGAAAAAAAATTAGTATGGGGTCCACAATTTACACAACCGCCTCATCGAAGGTCTCTGTTCTACAAAATTTTAAAAAGCTATTGAACTAGACGAAAGTCTTATAGCCTTGTATATATCGGGGCAATTTTTCTCGTCAAATTCATGTAGAAAGACACTAAAATAAAAATAAAATAAAAAAATTACACATTATTGATAAACCTTATATAACCTTAATTCATTCAAAATCTAAAATTAAACTAAAATTTCTAAATCATAGCTATATAATTTATAAAAAGGTACCTAAAATTATAATCAAATATGTACTTAATTGTAATTTGTAAAAAATATGAATTTTATCTCATTTGAACCTAACTTCACTAATGTTAAATAATGAACAATCTCTCATAGTTTCATTGAGAATCTTCATCATTTTGGCTCTAATTTCAATACAAATTGTATCATTCATTTTTTGGTGATCTTAGACGATTCTAAGCAAATACATAATACTTAGTTTAGTGTATAACAGATACTTTAAATGTAAATATTTTATTTTGTATTTCTTGATATTTTTCATTTTTAGAAAATTGTCTAGAACTTTTCAATCATTTTGTTACTTTTAACGTGTATTTATACATTATTATATAGCTTAATAACTTGAATTCAAATAATTCATAATATTGTCTACATTTTTTGTTGTTGGTCTATTTTTTAGGGACCCGACAACTATGGCTATAAGCCCTCCATGTGAGTTTTTAGTTTAAAGGTTTAACATAACTTTTTTAACTTTTTTCTATATGTGAAAAATAAGATTATTTCATATTTCTTTCAAGTAGCAAATTAAGCGTATTTTTATTAAGATAAAAATACATTAAAAATCATTATAAATATCCTTAAAAATAATTAAAAAATGTAATATCTGCAAATTAATTTTAAAATAAAATTCAAAATTAAGATATAAAGCAATTATATCATATAGTCCTAGAATACAAAGCAGTAAATTCCATGGTTATACTGCGTATATGGTCATAGGTAGTTATTTAGTTTCCCTTAATATATTCTGCATATTTATTTAGGTAGTATCATTGCTAAAATGACTTACAGTCTTGTAGACAAAAATGTTTACAACTTCTTTGTGTCGATTACAATTTACTTTCTACTATTATAGCATTTGATACAATTTAACAATATGACTTTGTTGTAATTTGTAAAATTTAACTATTTAGTTGTATATTTGCATACTAAAGTAAAATGCAGTATCTCTCAAAAAAAAAAAAAAACAAATAATGATTATAGAGTATGCCAACTCTTCATAAGCTTTATTCGTTTAAATTTCTTTACCTACTCTTTCTATTTTCAACAATTGCTTTGATAATGATAATAATAACTTAAACCAATAAATCCTACAGTATATTCTGGTAAACTGTTCTTCTGCTCTCCACCCTTACTAATGGACGCAATTCCATCTGTACAAGAATGGAAACTGTACCAGCTCGTAAATCGTAATTCGTATACACTTCTTAGTAATTATATATGCACATGGCATCCAATCATTGTCATAACCAAATCGTAAACAATAATCTGTAGTATCACGTTTTGTACCAATACTTATACGAATAAGATAATAATAATAATTTTGTTTGACATTTCAACAATATTCTTGTGGTGTGTCCAACAGTTTAAGTTTATTTATAAGAAAAGGAATTCTCTACTAAGAACAACACCAAAGTTATAAGAAAATGTAAAATATGATTTAACGTACTATTATATACGAGTACCTACACCGTATACATACAATATCATTTAGACTTGTTTCCTATATTGTTACTGAGAAACCAGTGAGTCATCAATGTTTAATAAATTATTTATTGATATCGTTCAAAGTTCCCTCAAGATGCTTCAGCGGATTATAGCATGGGCTTTATGGTTTAGTATATAAGTATACTGCCCCTACCAAAAAAAAAAAAAAATTAGTATATAAAAATATATAGATACACCACACAATAATATAATATGTACATATCATATCATGCAGAACTCGGTCGTCTGTCCTTATCAATTACATAAAACGTTAAATTTACCGATATAATAATTTATCATTGTAAACGTATCGCTGTGTATACACTGAACAGTAATAGTAATTTATTTCTGGATCGAATACACTATATCATCATTATGCCTTTTATTGTTCAGGGCCTCGGTGCTGCGTGTGGGCGTACATTTATATGTATGTGTGTGTAGGTCGTTGAAGAGAGAGTGTTGGCTATGTTATTATATGAACACTAAATTCCATCACCCCTTTTAATGGTTGATTTTTACAGTTTGACCGACGAATCTAAACGTCGGCAGCGAAGCTCATGAAGTAGTATTTTATGAGATAAATTACAAATTGCAATATGTGTTTATTTTTTTTATAATACACAAAATTATTTATATGCATATAATATATCCACTTTGTTTACGTGATTTAAAAACTAAACAAATACTAAAACGTTTTTGTAGTAGTATTATTATTAAATCGGAGTATAATATTTATTATTACAATACTCTGAATTTACTCGGAATTAATAATCAACCCATAATTGAATTAAGTGTTGACAAACTGCCAAAAATCGTGTAGTACGCGTGATAATCGTATTTCGTGTTACTGCGTACACTGCTCACACGTACATTATAGTAATATACATTTGCGTGTTTTAAATGTATTTTTAAATGGTGATGAGGTTTACCACCAGGGGTCTATACTTATTACATTTTTATCCCATATTTTATAAATGTTTAAGTTCATAGAAAGTTTTTTATTTTTTTTTAATTGAACTCTTGCTGTAAATTGTCAAAATTATTTTTTTCTATTTTAAACTTTTATAATTGTGGAATAACGTGTTTTCGACATAAAAATATATATTTTAGTTGTGGGTCGGTTAATAATGTTTACTGGCTAATATATTGCCAAAATAACAACCTTTAATTCCAGAATAAATGTCAGTTATTTCTACATCAATTATATTTTTTTATTCATAGTGTAATAGAAATTTAATTAGTAAAACTCGAACAATTCAACGTGCCAAAATATACTGCAGATATTGAAAGAAAAATAGCTTTATAATATTTGAATTAGGTAATTTTTTTCCTACAGTAAATTACCACCTACCTGATATTATAATATCATACGTATGTGGTTTACGTAAATAAGGTTTCTTGTAAATAATAATTGAATGGGTTTACGCTTTATTGCATATTTTGCTGGTATTATCTTTTTGAATTTCCTTACAGACTTTATTTTTTACCCCTGAAAAACCCATTCTCCGATGCTTATGTCTAGCTTTGGTAACACTACTACCGTTGATTTTATATTTAATTATTCCAACTTCCTCCCCAATTTTACCGGTGTTTGTGGTTGATACATGAAACACGTGTGTGTGTGTGTGTTTATAATGAAATATTACTTATGTATTATAATATAGTTCCGATCATTGGACGTTAAAATACATTGTTCGATCTTACTTTTTGTCGGTGAAGACATAACAGTACACATATTTTGGTCGACTAGAAATCGGAGTCGATAGCGATCGCAACACTCGGATGTATCGCAAATCCTAACTCATCGAGATCAGTGGTTGATCTAGAATTATGTTTTGTTTCGGGTAAAGAGAGAGGGGACCATCATTTTTCAAAATTATATTAAATCTAAAGGAATTAGGAAAGTGTACATAAGCATTAATTAACGCAGAGCCGAACCTATTCCAGTTATCGAATTGAAATGTTGAGGATAGATTATTATTATAATGCCTAGTTCCACTAAGAAAGGATTTTTTAAAACTTTGATTTTAAGAGGTTGAAATCAGAAAAAATATCTTTATATATGTAAATGAATCCATACTTCCTTTTATTACGGCATCATGCGTGAACAGCAAGACCGATTTCGCTAATTTTTTACTTTTTTTTGTGTTTGAATTTGTCAGAAGATGATTCTAGCGAATGAAAAAATCAAGACAATTGCACGGGTGATACCAATTCAAGCTATAGAGGGTGGCTAATATTTTGGTCGTCATGGCGACTCAAAACTTTCATAGGATAATGTATATTATCCATTATCAAAAAATAAATATTACCTTGGTAACCAATAACGAAACAAAATATACCAAAGTATTAGGTATTTGGCTAACCAAACATAACTAGACATTAGGTATTTCATTATAAACTAGGACATGACCAATACTGCCTCGTGTGAAATTAAGTATACGTTAGCTACAGCCAAAATCACTTGGTTGATTCATTTTAAACTTTAATATAAAAGTTATAGTAAATTTAATATACATTAACCATGTATTAGTACACTATAAAACAAATTTCGAAAGTATTTTTTTTTGACACGTTGACTGCCACAAGCCCGCCGGCGACCCAAGTAATGTCTTTTATTGTGAAGCTCTTTGGGTCGCCGGTGACCTAAATCATATTATTAATGTGACGCCACTTGAGTCGCTGGCTACCAAATTTAATATCAACATTAAATGTATTTAATTATTTACGGCTTGGAGAGAACAATATTTATACTGAACCATGGCGTAGATAAGACGATTTTGATCATATTAAAAAAAAAAAAAAATTAAAATCCTTCAACTAATACATTTATATTTTATACAAAAAAATTTAATATTGGAATACATAAGTATATAGTAAATAGTAATATAAAACGTTAAAATTAAAATTTTAAAAAATAAAGAGGTACCCTAGGTAAATTGATAAAAAAATTACTATTTAATATTGGAATACATAAGTATATAGTAAATAGTAATATAAAACGTTAAAATTAAAATTTTAAAAAATAAAGAGGTACCCTAGGTAAATTGATAAAAAAAATTACTTTACACTACTTAAAAATAAAAATGCATATAAAAACGTAACAAAATTTTATTCATACATTTTATTTTTTTAAATGGTCTTGAAAACATTGTATGCACACCGATGGGTTTGATGGGCAAAGATCGCAAAAGGTTGTTACTTTCTTAGCTTTGTTTAAAGCTTCCCTAGAAATAATAAATTAAAAATCAAAATTCATATTAATTTAAAAAATTTAATTTGAACTCACTTGTATCCTAGTTCTTTCAAAAATTTTGTATAGCATTCAATACACCTTTTTCTTTTTTTTCTGTTTCTTGGACATTTTTCTTCTGTCTCCTCGAGTTTATGTTTTATTATTTGTCGTCTTTGAAATCTATTTTCAAGAAGTTGTTCAGAATTTGAAACACATAAAGATGTAGGTTTTAATTCAAGGAGTTTATCCACAAGCACTTCACGAAATTTATGAATGGTGAGTTTATTTCGAAAATGTTGTTCATTATACATAATTTGAGAATTTACTACAAATATATTTAAAATTATCTCAGTTGCTACCTTGTGATACCACCGAACACTCTTTCTCATAGGTGTGCAGTATGACGCTAACTGATCCGATAAATCTATTCCAGCTTTTCCAGCATTATAGAATAATATGATATCTGGTTTAAATATATCTTCATGATTCCTATTTTTCTTCCCCGTGTTTGTCATATTTAATTGATGTCGCGTTGAAAGTAAGTGAATGTCGCGTTTATCTTTAAATTTAGATACTACTATACCAGAATCATTTTCAAGAACGACAAATTCCCCTTTTTTCAATTTTTTTTCTGTAACTGTTTTTGGTAAAAAACATCTATTTTTCTTATAGTTCCAACCAAATGAGTGTCTTACCTTAAAAGTGTTTTCGCTAGTGGAACTGATGTATAAAAATTATCAGTGACAATAGTTCGCCTTTCGTTCAGATAGTTTTCACACAAAGAAGTTACTATTGTTTCACTCAACGCTTCTCCGGGTTTAGATTGTTTTCCTTCGTATATAATAATTTTATACATGTAACCATTAGTCCCACATACTTTGAAAAATTTTACGCCATATTTATGTGTTTTATTTGGGATGTACTGCCGAAATTTAAGTCTGCCCCGAAAAGGTATCATAGATTCATCTACCGCAATTATTTCTCCAGGTTTCTTTATATTTTTTACTAATTCATTTGCCATATTAAGTAATTTTCTAACTTGGTATAAGCGATCGGCTTTGTCGGCAGTCTCATTGTCCTCAAAACGTCAAAATCTAAGAATGAGTTCAAATTTATTCCTACTCATTGTTTTTGATACAACACCATTTTTATAACGTTCAGCTTTGCTCCAATAATCAGCTATTGAAGTCATTTTTACGAGTCCCATCCACATCAAAAGTCCCATAAATTTTTCCATATCATTTTTGTTTATTGGTTGCTAAAATAAAAATCTACTACCACGTGTAATATGTTGAGTATTTAAAAATTGTAGAGCGTTTCTATTTGTTTCAATGACCATTAACTCAATTATTTCGTCGGTAAAAAATAATCTAAAATAATCCATAAGTCCAATATCCTCGTCTAAAATCACTAATGACCCCGAATTTCCCGTAAAGTTAAATTTTTTTTGATAATTACCTGTTTCTGTATTCCAATTTGATTGGCTATTGTTAGATGTTAGTGAAGTTTGATCTTCAATTTGATCCTCATCATCTGACGACTGTTGAGAATCGCTATTATTTTCACTTTCAACACAATATATTGGGTCACTATCACTATCGTCAAAACTGTCACTAGAAAAATTGTCAGAATCATATAATACATTATTAATCATGCGTTCGTCCATTATGATATTGTATTAACAATTTTTACGTAAAATAAAGTAAAAATAATAATAAAATTCAGATCTTGATAACCATGAGAAGTTCACACTTCATGTTCAAGGCGAATAAAAAAAGATAATTGACGTACAAATGTGTAAAATAAATATTATTATTATCTTAACCATTAAAAACAAATTATCGCGTCTAAATCTAGCAAGACAGCGGGCGACCCAAGTGGCTTGTACGAAAAATTATATTTTTGGCAGGCCACTTGCCAGCCGGCGACCCAAGACTTTTCTTTTGTTCATGATATTATCTACAATTAACTGATTTTAAATCTATCAATTTTATTAAAATCTAACCACTTGATCTATTTTTATAAATGTAAACATTTTCGACATACGATGTAAAAATAGTATGGCCTGACACGCGTTGATACGACTTGGGTTGCCGGCGGGCTTGTGGCAGTCAACCCAATCATTTGAAAATTGATGCAAATTTTTATTACTTTATCACTACTAAGATCTACTTAAGAAATGCAATAGGTCTAAATAGGCTTAATGGTCTAGCTTTATTAATTATTCACAAGGATATAAAAAATGATCCTTAAGCTTAATAACTAATTAATATACATAAAATATTTTTTAAACAATCTTACTAAAATTTGATTTAAATAGATTAAACAATATTTTATCTTTCCAGATAACAACAGTACATACAACTTTTATACTTGAAGCCGGCTAAGTCGAGTAATTCAGCTAGTAGGTACATATTTATAAAAACAAAACTTTTATTACCTATTGTGAAAAAATGTGTTATTTTTAGTAGAAAAGTAGTTCCTAGAAATATTATGGTGTATTGGATTAGGTTATTTAAGTACAAGTATAAAATTTAAATTATTTTTATAGGTAGTATAAAAAAATCTTTGGATATAAAAGATAAATCCCAGGTCACTCTCTCTTTTGAATCCATCACTGATGATGATAGATACTGTATACCCATTGGGCACGACCAGAATATTATTAGAAAACAGCCAAGTGTTTATTCCTGCAAAATATGATAACAATGTAAGAAATCATAATATATATATATATATATATATCACATTTTAAATCGACCCGTATGCTATATTATTATTATATCTTATCACGTGGTGTTAGTCACTGCATCGTAGAAGATAGTTCTTGTAAAATATAATAATATTTTTTCGATTCAAATGTTATGAAAACAATTCAAAACCAAATATGTATATAATGTATAGAGTTTTGGCACTGTCATTGAAAAATTTGGCCGTTTATTATTGTATTGTACATGAGAATGAAAGCGACATCTCTCCTAAACAACTTGATACGGGTAAAATTTGCTGTTCCTAGAATTTCACCACCTCTGCAGCGTTCATAACTCTTTAACATTTTGCACATACAACTCTTATCCGGATGCGCCTGGTCAAAAAAGATGATTGTACGTAGTATTATATGATAAATAATATTACTAAATTTTCACGTTTATTTATTTATTTATTTAAATATTCATTTGTTTGACAGCACAATAATAATAATTACTGCGCGTAATAATTTATTGCAATAGCATCGGTTTCATGGAACATTATTTGTCCGTAATGTTAACTTATACGTTTTGTAAGTTTGTAATTCGAATCAAATGATAGACAAAGAGACCAATTATCGCTGCGAATTAAATAAATGAGCAGTCACTCTATATTGTAGCAATCGTAAAATTTTATCTGTTACCGTTAACGTGAATATTACAATGTAAGTACCTTATATTACTGCTGTTGTATATTTTCAATCTGGCTTGCGGAAGTCGCAATTTATTTTCGGTGGTCCTGTGCATGATATTATAATTTATAAATTATATTATTATTGAGTGGCGTACTCATTGTGTTTTTTTTTCTCTCGATGAACAATATCAGGAGTGTCTGTGTTGATGACAAGACGGGTAATCGGGTATACATGGATGAGACGGGTGTGAATTATTAACGGCGATAACGGCTAAAATAATAGTGGTTGTCGTGCAATTTCCTCGATCGTGGAGGCTTAAAATTGAAAAATAACAGTAATACAATAACCATGGTAGAGCCCATCCAGCGGCAACGGGGCGCATTGGTTAAATTTAATTAAATTAAGCTGAAAAGATATGCCGAAACATATATCTAGTTCTCTGGGTTCACGTCTACCTAGTTAATATAGTTATCACGATGTATCCTTTTTGTGTGTATACGCGCATTATATATTATGTACCCAAAAATTCCCTCGAGGCTCTTTTCTTTCTTACCCTCTCGCCTCTCAACTGCGCGCAAGTATTAATTACACGATGTTACATCGGCGCACAGAAGCAATAGCAATAGCGCGAGCAGGTATATAGTATATGATATGCGAACAAGGAACCTACGCTTACATAATACCTATTTTGTGTTTCGTATATGTTTACGTGTTTAAAATATGCAATTTTACTCGTCCGCGTGTATGGGGTTAATTAGGTTTGTTTGTCTTTCCAATTAATCTCGCTCCACCAAGTCCATCCATAGTAATAATAATAATAATAATCGTTATTATTGTTATTAATAATGATAAATTATATTTTTATTATTCTTGGTAATCATGTTAATAATAATAATACATTTATTATTATGCAAAGGTTGGAGCATTTCAAATGATTTAGTTTTCTCATTACTACTGCTCGGATTGAAACTACGTAATACTTGAACGTCATATAGATATATAATAGGTATGCAGTATGTCTACGTTAAAGTTTTTACATTTCACAAGTGCTCCTGGTGCTATTTTAATAAAGTATATAATATAATTGTGTATATACTTCTTATAATTTAACCTTATCCCCAGCATTTGAGAATATTCTTTTTCCTTGTAGACTTCATTTAATTTTTTTAATTTTAACTTTCCACTTTTATGAAAACGTTTTTATCACAGAAATCTCCATTTAACATTTTAACCAATAATAATTGTATTCTCAAAACTTGTTTATTTTTATTTCGCAATACTTATAATTAGAAAATATACATCATGTCAATATACCTCTTTTTTCTATGGTATAACAGTGGATAACATATTCTGTATGGACTGAATTATTCCTAATTTTTAAGAAAACATATTACACCCGTCTTCTTTTTGTACCATTAATCTTACCAACTGTTAGTTTCTAATTCGAATGAAAAATCGCGTTTAATTTTTAATTTCTCTGGCATATAATAATATATTATCTCTACTACCCGGTGTTAATAGTTAATTGTATCCTACATTATAAACATTTATTACTAAAATAGGAAAACCATATTTTACTGTTAACTTTAATTTTAACTGCACCATAAACATTTTAATACCGTACCGACATTTGTATTGGTACATAATTCGTATTGTGACATCATCTTACGGGACTGATTTTATATGGATATATTATGATTTAAAGAATATAATTAACATTTTATCCAGCCTGGAAAATCGTAGAGCCACCTAATTAATTTAGCAAAATATGACGTGATATAAACATATTAGTAAAAATTCTCAATAGAACCAACCACTGACTGTTGATATGACTTCCAAGTATACGCACTGCATGATGTGTGTGACGTACGTCCCTCGAGTCTAAATTTAAATATTAGTAGTTGATTCTCTACATAATATAAATCATTAAATGTAAATTGTTTATTTTTTTAAACGCAGATACTATAACGTACACTTACAATCGACACAAAATGTTGATATTAATAATATATGATCGGTGTTGGTTATATCAACTTACATTACGTTTTTGTTTATGCATATATTTTAATAATATCTGAAAAATATGTTAACGTTTTCACAACATTGCGTTATGTTATTATATTGTCTTGGCGCACAAAGCAATGGCTGTGGTCCAGGCTTAGTATATTTAATATTCACTCACACCCACCTATATTGTCTTACCTACTATTGTAACGTTATGAAAATGCATTTACTGTGAGTGATTGAGGTTCATGTTACCCTTAGATAGCCCGTAGGTATTATACAATGTTATATCATATCCTTGTACATAGTTGAGTTGTTCTCCAAACCGCGGTTTACGTTTCTACTCAATTTCCCTAACACTAGCTGCCGTTTCTGTTTTGGTTGCATCCCTTTTTGAATTGAATTTGAATTATTATATTATCTTGATGTATTGCAGATAAATAAAGCTATTTATCTTGGTATCTTTATATCATATTATTATTACATACATCGAACAGTTTTCGATTAAAATATTTGCGCTAGTTGCATCGTTATTATCTGAAATATTATTTACTTATATTATTAAAATTTTCTATAGTAGAACTTACAACTATACTCATTATCAATGAATGCCATTTGGTTAACATACAACAATTGTGCAATATGACTATGCTATAAATTATAATAAATGTAACCATGCAAGTCACAAATATATGCTCTTTATGACGTGCGTGTAACTTTTCTTTTATGTACGTCGTGGAACGACTGAAAAGAAAACTTTTAAAATACTCTGGTGAATTAAAAAATAAATATAATTGTAAATGAGATAAAAATAAAATGTTCGGCTAACTTTGTTTTTATATTTATTATTACCTTTATTACAATTCGGATTAAATAGAATATTATATATTGTACGAACATTGATACGATCGTGCGACAAACTTTTCGGTTTGTAATTTTATGAATCGTAAAATAAAATGGTGCACAGCCGTACGGATCTTATTAAACGGATAAGTTATTGCTATATTAATTGAAAAATATGTAGAGTCATTAAAGGATTATCGATGTCACCTGAATTATTTGATGATTTATCGTACTTTTTTTGACCAGTTATTATTATTTTGAATACATTTTTGAATATTTTCAGACTTTTGTAACTTTTTCCAAATAATCATTAACCAATATATACTATGAGTTAAGACCATATAAATATTCAAATAATATATATGGTTATCTTTATTCAGATTTTTAACCCACGTGCATGGTAGAATGATGAAAATAATAAATAATAAAATACATGACATTTAACATCATAAATGAGCTTTACTTTCACCTTTTTTTTCGTTATCCCGTTACAATCAAGGCTTTTTCATTCGATTGATTTTTTTAGTTTTATGAAAAAAAATAATAAAATAATCCATTTAATGATTTTAATCAAATAATATTATTTGGTGGATTAGAGGAGAAGACACCCGTGCCATAACTGGTTTACGTTTCGGGTGTATTTCCCTAGAGTTTCTGAAACATGGAACGTGTCAATCAGCTTATATTATATAACCCTCCAACATGAATTAGACGTACGTATTGACACACACACACACACACACACACAAAAACAACCCTTTGGTAATTACAAACCTGTCATTGGGCCGGATGGCCCCAAAACTATTATTCCTGCTCGGATGAGGCAGTTTGC
Organism: Chaitophorus viminalis; assembly: GCA_025469195.1. Taxonomy (NCBI): domain Eukaryota; kingdom Metazoa; phylum Arthropoda; class Insecta; order Hemiptera; family Aphididae; genus Chaitophorus; species Chaitophorus viminalis. The sequence goes on from JAIPRK010000077.1 coordinate 298,357, forward strand.
ACAAATATACATATGTACCCTATATTTACATACGATCTAAATACTGAAAGTATATATGTTTTATCTTCATTGTAATCAATGATAGATTTTATAAATTACAAGCATTATAATTTTGTTTACATGGTTGTAATACATAAAATGTATTGGTAGAGTGGAGGTTTTGATTTGGTACATTAAAATAAACTTAAGCTAATAGATCTAGGCAATCAATCTTATTATTTAGCAATTTGTAAAGAAAAATAACATCATATTTGAGCTTAAGATTGAAGGTTTAGAACTATGGGTAAAATATTTAAATTAGTGTAAGTTTTACCTAATTTATAACCCATCACATAGAAAAAATGTTATATATGGCCTGATTGATAGAGACTTCAAATAATTGACCATGCTCAACTAAGGATCTCATCAAAGAACAATGTAGGATTTTTAAACAAGTGGGGTTATTTAATTCCCAACAATTACGTTTTAAAAACCAAAAATTTGTAATGCTTTGTTACTAGTAAGTGCAATGTGTTCATTAAAACTTAAATCACTTGATAAGGTTCGATCAAGGTCTTTAATATTTGATTTAATATTTAACTTATTATTATCAATTACATAGTTAAAAGTTAGAGAATTTTTGAGCCTTGTAAATGAACTTTAAGTGACATTGTTATATTATATATGAATACACTGTAAGTTAATTACATTTTAACTAAAACGTAAGTAGGTATATAAATAAATCTTTATACTTTACATTTGATATAATAAGTGGAAAAAAAATACTGCTCTACCTGTTCAAAACAATTTTTATTATTATGATTGTGTTTTTTTTTCATACAAAAATATTAATTCAGGTAAATGTCTACCAACATTGACATATCTAAAATCCTACATGTATAATTTAAATAGTTCATAACACCGTTGAATAAAATAAAATTACGTTACCATTTTTAATTTGTTATTTTGAGCACAGCGTAATTTTGATTTCAAACAATTAAGTTTTATTCTGGAATGTTAGTTAGATAATTTGAATTCGTTTTGCTTTTTGCAAGTATATTTTAAGTGCCACTCTAGTAAGACTAATTAAAGATTAAGATTGTATTGGGGTACGCAAAAGAGAAGATATATTGCGACAGACGTTATCTGAATGATGAACACGTTAATATTTTAAGCACATGCTTTTAGTTCTTAAACAGTTTCTGTGTTTAAATAATAACAAAGGACCGTTGGAAATGAAACATTTCATCATATAAATCATTTTAACAATTATTATTGAAAATAAAGGATTTTCATATGTATTATTGAGTAAAATATATGTGTATATATTATTAAAAGGCATTTATATTCTAAAATGTTTAATAACTATATCCATAAATATGGATATAATAAATGTATCCATAGATTTCTAGTCGTGATAGCTATTGATTCTAGAACAATGTTTTTTATAAAATAAAACACTTTTTAATTCAATGATAAATGATAAAACGTCAAATGTTTCACAAAATCTTGCTGTCGATTGATAAGTGAACAGATAATAAGTCACCCATTTATCACACTGAAATGTTCAAGTTGTTTTTTAGTAAGTTATGATATGCCGTTTTATAAATCACGAAGTGTGTAATACGTATTTATGTAAATATTCGCAATTTGTCTGGCAAAATAAATTGTCTAAACAATTTCAAACATAGATAAATTAAATTAAAATTAATAATTTTTTTTTTTTTTGAGTTCGGTAGAAAAATTATGTCATTTAAAATAATTACTTATTATTAGATAATTTACTTGTAATGATTTACGTAATTTGCTTTCTATGGTTCTATTCTTTACTTATTTGATAAAATGTTTAGTATAGAATACATAGGGTTATATATACCTAGATATAATTTTTTTTATTTAATTAAATAATTTCAATATTTCATATTATTGCAACTCAAAAACTCCAAGGAGAAAGCTGTAAATGTTTAATGTGCTAATAATAATTTGAATATTATTCTCGGGATAATATTTTATTAAATTAAATTTTACACTATCGCATATTATTTTAAGTTTCGATTAGATTTATTTTGATGTCAAATTTTGATTTATAGTGTCAACAAATTCGGCTACGATCATGAACCTTATAACAACAATGGTTTCTAAGTGTAATAAAACATCACATACATGTATACATCACGATATATGTAATTGATCATTTCTTAACGTAATTTTACCGACGTGATAGTTATTGCCTCCTTAACGTAATCTTGAAATACCTTCTACGAATACCGTATATATGGTAGACAGAAACAGGCCGAAAACTAATAAAATAAGTACCCTTTGTTGTTCATTCACCTGATTCGTCCGAGTCCTCCATATTTTACCGATATTCGAGAAATCATTACGCACGGAAAAAGGTTTCTGAAACTACAACTATTCCGTTTTAAACCAGACGCTGTTTGTGTTATAAATTCTATGGCTAGCGACGATGACGGTAGAGGCTGCTCGGTGGTTTTTAATTTAATATCGTCGTCGTTGCTTCAGAGGTTTGCTGTCACAAATCAATTCGACCTTTTACTATTTATTGATATTAATAACGCTGCAAATGAACTCATATATCACATATTGTATATTGCATATAATATATACGAGTATCTAATTGTCTATTCTCATAAGACGCATTCGAACCATTCACGATAATTAGTTATATACTTCTATGTATATTTTCGTAAGTCATCAAATTAAAATTACCTAACTATTTAAATTGTTATACTGATTACTGATATACCAGCCAAAGCTTTATTTTTTATCAATCTCTGTCACCGTCGATAAGTTTTAAAAATATGTTAGAATATGAAATTACTTATAACACTATTTATTACAACATCCAAGGGTTAAATTTAAATTATATTTGTTTTCATTCATTATCTGTGGGCCACTCTTTGGTGACACCTGACCTATACCACGAAGTATGTGGTGCATGTGTTCTGTATACCGCGATTCTTAAACTTGTATACCCCTACGAATTTTTTTCAGGTATTTTTGTCTCTTAGAAAATATCTCATGTTGTCATAACCAATACTATAACAATTATTTTATAGTAAAAATTACATAAATAGGTATATATATATATATATATATATATATAATACATACACATTTGTAATTATTATTTGTATTATTATTATCTATCTTACAAAAATATTCTTTTATATCTTGACATCGATGTGTTACACAAATAAGATTGACTATATGAAAAAAAATAAATAAAAATAATAATCCAACAATATTGTAATGATGGCACTCATGTTACGTAATTATGTATGTTATGCAGACTCCCGACATGAGTATCATGAACCACTAAGGAGACGCATACAACAGTTTACGAACTGCTGCTTTAAACCTTTGATCGAACCGCTTTTTCCGGTTCGACGATCATTTATCGTTAAACATATACACGTGGTATTTAAACAATAATTCCATTTAAGCGCGGATTCTAACTGGTGGGATTCCTGTGCGCACTTTGCTGATAAAAGTAAAATATATCCCATTGAGATTTCTCGCTTAAATGACCAACAATGCAATACCGCACAAACTCACATCACAGCCGACAATTTACCTAGGTGTAGCAATATTCCCTATCCCCACCGCCGTTTGTGCTCGAGACGAAATCTTGCGCACATACACATATTAAACATATAACCGTGTTCAATTTCGATTGTATATAGACATGTATCAAAATGAAATAAATATTCAATATATTTAATGCATTACGAGCACCCGTGTCGGGATATATACTTACGCTAAAATATTATCGGCTGTATGAATGGCACGTAATATACAAATGGTACGGAATATATGGAGAATATAGCGGAAAAATCATTCAACGATATTCAAAAATTTACTTTAACCCGTAAATATGTTTTATTCAAATAATAACACAATACATACGATAAATAAAAAATACGTATTCTATGTCAATTTCGCATAATATATTACAGTATTATTGCAGTAGTTGTGCAATTATACTCACGAGAACAAGTGTATCCGAATATTATGGTCGGATTATTAATATATGTTCTCGTACCTTACTATAATATTTGCACGTATAGTACTTGTATATTACATCTGTGTAAACTAATTCATTTATTGATCTACATAATCTGTCTCGGTGATTTTTTTGTCTGTTCACGGCCGAGTCAATTTTTTGTGTATTGCTATAAGTTGTTACATTTAAGACTTATATCGTGTTTACTAATTGTTATCATTTATATTTACTTATAGCATACGTATATATATATATATATATATATATATACAGTACATAGAGTACAGTAGCATGATAATTATAAAACATACACAATATTTGTTTAAAAAAATTACAACACATTATATCACATTACATCAACATATTATATCGGAGCTAGTATGTCAGCAAAATTACGAGTCAAAAATCACTTATTAATTTAATATTGATTACAATTTAATTCAACATATAAATTATCCATAGTATGAAAAAGAAACTAACAAATAATCAATAACCGTCGATATTAATCGGACATTATAGACAACATTTTCCAGACTATTATTACTCATATGTAAATTAATGAAAATATGTAATATAAAAATGATTTCAAAGAGTTTTCAGTAATATTTTTTTTCTATATTTGTAATTAGTAATTACATAGTATATAATGTACGAATTGTACGCTATTCTTATTTCATTATTTTTGTTTCAGATTAAAGTTGAAAATGTATTTTAACGTATGTACCAAATCGACCATAAGAATTCAAGTAGAAAATTGATGGTAAGTCGAAAAATTATTAATCAAAATAACTCAGTAGGATATAAGAAGGTATCTTTTTTAGAAATAAAAATTTATTTTACCAGTTGAAGTATAAAACTAAATTATAATACATAGTCCTAATAATAATGTACTAAATAAGATTTTCTTATTTTTAAGTATAAAATACATATTATCATTATTAAGTATATCGATCCATACAATATCTTTGTCCGATAGGTCATGTTTTATGGCATTCTTAATAACATAATAATTAACATATTTATTTTTATGTATTTAAACCACATGATAAAATAACTTTTGCTTTATACTTGTTGTCATGTCAAATATTATCCGATTGAATATAAATTTAAAATTTCACTGTTGATAACAAAACTACATAGCTTGTACACCCTTCCGTACCACGAATATGATATGGGAATGACATTGAAAATAATTAACAGCTGGTTTATTCGGGTTGTAATATGTTTTTTAATTAGTATTTTATATTCCAAACTTATTTACTTACCTCGTATTCATGAGACGGATTCCCCGAAGTACTTGATTGCATGTGAATAAAACTTATAGTTGACTGAGATAAATATATACTTATCGCGAAAATTGAATATATAACATGCCTATTTGAGTATTTGGTCAAAAATTGAGATATTGGTTATATTTAGCAAATCCGTGACTGGTATCGTATACTTTAATTTCGTAGTAAATATTATAATACTATTGTCACATATAATATAACGTTTAATAATATTTTTCATTGTTTACCGAACAATCGCTAAATAATGCGTGGATGTATAAGTTGTCATTTTCATGAATTTGTCGTTTATGAATTTGCATAATCAGTGCAACGTTTGTTTATAAAAACTAAAACGTATAAATGATTGACTTTTTTCAAATAAATAGATATGATACATACAATCGTATTGTTCAAATACCTAATGATAAATAATGAGTTTATGAATTTTTATAAAAAATAGTAGGTACACACACACACACACACACACACACACATATATATATATATATATGTGTGTGTGTATAATATATATTATATATAGATATAGAGTATATGATGATTATACCTATTGGTTTTTAGTTTGTTCAATAAAATAGTTCCCGTAAACCAGTATAATATTTCAATTTTTAACTAAAAATGTTATATAGGTTGGTATATATATTTTTTTAATAAAATCTTATTTCTTGTATGTTTTTAAATCGTATGTACGTATTATTTTAAGATACTATATTATTTATCTACACTTTTTCTGATATTTTGCTATTTACATAATTATATGGAAGATAATTATAACTAATCACTTCATCCACATTATATTAAATACTTAATGTTAATTGCATTTTTTATATTGAGTTTTAATTAAATCAGCTCCTTTTTCCCCTATCATCATAGTAGCCGCGTTAGTGTTACAAGTCACTAATGTCGGCATCACTGACGAGTCTATAACTCTTAAATTATCGAATCCTTTGACTTTTAAAGTGGGATCGACCACTGAGGTTTTGTCGTCAACCGCGCCCATTTTGTTAGTTCCAACTGAGTGAAAGATGGACGTTCCTAGATTTTTAATGGCACACTTCCAATATTCTCTGGTTCCATATTCACATTCTGTTTCGCAGTTTGAATATTTAATCTCCTCAAAGGCATATCCTGCATCCGTCATTGGTTTTGTTTTGCACATTTCCATTATGAATTCAATACCGTCCAACAATATATCCATTTCCTCTTCATCGGATAAATAGTTTGATAATATTTTCGGTATTCCTTTCGGATCGGCTGAACTAAGGTATACGCGACCGGTTTTTTTTATAACGTTTAATATAGGTATCATTAATATTATATCACTCTTCATATTTAGTTCATCAAACACGTCTGCCATCTTGTCGGAAAAGCCAAACATTTTTTGAAAAGTTTTCATTTGTTTAGTCGTATTGTACGAGTATCTGATTTTCATGATTTCAATATCGGGATTCGAGCATTTCCTTTTAGTATCAATGAAACTTATTAAACCTGTTAATCCCATTGTGCTTATGCGTTTGGGAATCAATTGAAACGTCTCATTTCTCAGCTGTTGGCTTTCTTTCACTATTTCTTCTATGGGCCTATCCTTGCGATCACTGAGAACAATGCCAAAAAATGCAACGTGGTCCTGATAGTTTTCACCCACCGGTAGATCGGCAATTACGTCAATTCCTATTTCTTTCAAGTGCTCTTCTGGTCCAATACCAGAAACCATAAGTACTTGAGGACTCATGATGACCCCGGCAGAGAGTATTATTTCGAGCGAACAGTGAATGGTCTTAAGCTCACCGTTTGATGTCAAGTATTCTACACCAGTGGCGCGGTTATTTTCAATCAAAATTCTCGTCACTCTGGTATTTTTCGCTACGAACAAATTCGGCCGTTCACTAACCGGCATCAAATAAGCTTTCAATGTACTGCATCGTAGACCGTCTCTTGTCGTGCTATCCGCCATAGCGTATCCGACTGTTCGGTCCAATGTATTCAAGTCGTTTAGGTTCGTTATACCCATAAGTTCAGCAGCTTGAGATATCGTTTCTATGGCAGGGTCGGGGGCTACAAATGGATTCACAGTGAGAGGCCCAGCATTACCATGATATTTAGGATCAAATCGAGTCGTATCAGTGAAGTTTTCAGATTTTATAAAAAAGGGTAATACCGAATCGAACCCCCATCCAGTACATCCTTGATTTTCCCATAAGTCAAAATCTATTTTCGTGCCTCGTATGTGCAACATTACGTTCATTGAGGAACTACCACCCATCATACGCCCCCTGGGCACATGGCACCTTTCGTCCAATAAACCTTTGAACAGATTGTCTTCTTGTTCACTTACAAATTGCCAATCGTACTCGGTTTTCAAAGCTAAACTCCATTTCAATGGAATCTCCGACGATTCTGGAGGATCGTCGCCGGCCTCCAGAAGTAAAATATTCCAATCTGCTATTTCACTCAGACGATTAGCGACTATTGCACCAGCACTACCAGCACCGATAATGATGAAGTGGAATTTTTCATCGCAATCTCCTGACCATAATTTAGAAGCGTAATCGTGAGGATATTTGATTGCAAACGTTTTTAGAATCATCTAAGTAGGAGAAAATAAATTAAAAATGAATAAACTATAAATACATGGTACACTTACTAAACTAAAGATCAAATGTATTTTGAAAGCCATTATTGTTCTGTTTAATAGGTATTTAAAATTAATTCATATAATAAAACCGTCTAAATGATAACATTATATACATCAACAATATTCGGTATGCCGAATAGAAATAACGAACTTAACTGTTTGCTTACTGAATAGAAATAACGAACTACTATTGTACATATTTTTATTACACTTATCATAGTATAGTTTGTTTTATTGACTTACATATTTCTAACTATGTATACATTGTATTTTACACCTGTGCAAATTATATTGTACATTGCAATATTATTATAATGTGGCTGTTATATTGACATTCGCTTTGTGTTTAACTTTATCAACAGCTATATATTGATAAACCTGAATTTCTATAGGAAAAAAAAACTTTTAATGGAACTTGAATATCTACACACTCAAAATGTTTGTATTTATTTGACCTTGAAATTTGAATGACATATTATTATACTCATAATTTTTTATCATTATAAAATAGTTTGAAAATATGCTCACAGACTTTTTAGTTGATAGATTAATGACACTAATAATACTTAATTATAATATGTGTTATAGAAATATTATTCATAAAAAAAATATAAATGTTTTAAAACTTTGTTGTTGACTTAATTTTAAATTCAATTATAAGTTTAAATATATAATACGATTGTGTCATCAAATAAGATGAAGGTATACTTTTGAGTGTATCTGATGAAGTTTTGACGTGAAATGCGAAAACTTGTACATTAAAAATATTTATATCAGAACTTTTAGTTTCTGAGTAAAGTCAGGAATTTATAGAGTTTAAGATAATACATTGCGCTAGGTTTTTTAAAAATACATACAAATCCCTATACAATTAGTTAATTATGAAGAATTTATCGCGTGACCAATTAATATTTCTTATTATTATCCGGTAATTATTTTTACTATTCATATACATTGTCATTATATGTTACGCTTTTGTGAATTTTAATTTATTAACACACCTATGTAACATCAGTACCGTTTGTTTTATGATTTAGCGTGAGACTGTCAATTAACAATATGCGTATGTAGTGACGTAATCGAGTAAACGCATCTATGCACCATGGTTCGAGATTAAAAACAATGGAACCCCACCTTGGACGACACATTGAATTATTATACTGTATCATCCTTCTGACGTATTCGAAATTTTTAGATGGTATAAATGAAAGATGTAATTATAACATTTTATTCATAGATTTGCTTTTAATTATATTTTCACCAATTTTCGTTTTCCTTTTTTGCATTTTATTACAAACCCTATGTATGTATACATTATAATGCGTATTATATTGTGCTTGTAGGTGCACATAAAAATGTAATATAAAAATACTCGTCCTCCTTTCACGTATATATCACATTCAGTACTGTACGTACTATATACATTTGTAATGATTACACTAATCTGTTCCCCTTGATTCTGTACTTGCAGTATGTGGTTCTTTGATCAGACAATATAATATTAAATATTGTACTATTATGCAGGGTGGTTCATTTACAGAATATTTATATATAAAATATTTTATTTTTACTATTTACAAATTTTTATAAAATGTTGGTTTTTAGTTGTAATCAACATCTATGCCGTTGACTCGTCACGACTGCTCCAACTTAGTTGCCCCCCCCTCCCCCATACACACAATTTAAATAAAAGTGCATTTGGTTTTTGTTCACAAATATTCTTCGTAACATTTCGAAATAGGCAGTGGTTCGTGGATACCACATTTTTACCGATCTCTCAGCTGAAATCGCCCATCGAGGAGCCTATGTATATATATTATACATGTGTACGCCGCATTCGACCAAAGGCTGAAATATTCGACAATACTGTCGAATAACTACGTCGCATACTTTGGGTTTCGGGCAAATTGTTCGAGTACAAATTGTTGAATAGTTTCATTGCACGCGTTTGCCACACTTTTCTATGTATAGTAAAAGTCTAATATTGTATACGTGTAGTCCATATTATACATCAGCTAGTGTTCTAGTAGCAACGGCAATAGTGTAGGTAGACGACCTTAAAGGTGAAATTCGACAGTCACATTGAAACATTCGGTCAAGTGTATGGTTTTCAGTGCAGTGAAGTATTCGCGTTTTTTTTATAAAATAACCGTTGTATATAATACGAATTACAACAACCAGAATTGCAAGAAAACCGATGGCGTTTCCTATATTTTCGGAACGAAATATTTTTGATAAATTATTCAAACAATTACCAATGGGTTTTTGAGACAATTATGACGGTGATTGTTGTTATTTTATCTATTCGTATGCTAATTTGTAATAAAATAATAATTGTATACAATTAAGATTAATATATTATTTAAGAATGAATGTATTACGATTATTTATGTGTAAAATTACTTTCTAGGTATATATACAAGTATAAAATTATAGAATCAAACATATGTTTTAGTTATTATATACAACATTATTTAATTACTCAGTCTCATCATTTGTTAGACCCCGCTTTCGTGCAGTATACGTATATACCTGAGACGGTGTCGATTTGTTAATTTTGTCTGCTCTCGGATAAGACGTGAGGAGAATCTTTGTATAATATATATGCGCATGATTTTACTACACACGTCGTGCATGTGTAAAGATAAAATTGAGTTTGCCAACAGCAATATAATATAATATACTACACAACAAAGACTATATGTATGTATCATTGCGTCAAAATGTAATTATAATATATATATGACCCAGTTTAACCGTCTGCGTATAGAGCCTCATATTGCTGGGGAAACATTATGTACAATACATATTAATAAAGTCATTGTAATTTAAATATATATATGTGTGTGAGTACATACATACGTTCATAGATAAATCGTGGAATCAAAACGATACATAATTATTAATTAGTCGAAATTCAAGAAAGTTATTTGTAGTTTGTCGAATACTTCGCTTTAGCAGTACACTATATTTATATGTATTATATTATTATGCTATTAATGAAATAATATTATGTACACGCGATGCCACCGGTGTGTTGGGTATAATAATAATAATTAGAAGTATTTATCAATGCCGAGGAGTGAAATGTAAGAAAATAGTTTCATTTAATATAATTATTGTTATACTGCTACTCCACAACATGTTTAAATAATATTTTAATAACCGTGTACATAAAGATTGAAAAAGGAATGCGATGTAATACAATTAGTTTATAACCCAAAAAGTGGAAAAAACGTGGCCAACTGTGATGGGTGAAATCAATAGGTACAACACCAACCTACCTATCGTCACATATTACTCACCCCATATTCGTCTCAATAAAGGTGTTAAAAACTAAAAAGGTACAAGAGCTCTCTAGTTTTTCCCCTTCTGCTTCATTACCACACAGAAATTTGTCCGTTCGCATTATTTATTTTTTACGGGTTTTTTCCTCTTCTTAGACTTGTTCGAACTTTTGGTTTTCTTCTACCCCTCAGTGGTCGTAAATTCCGTTATTTATGTTTATTCTATCAACTTGCCGTTGTTTATTACCACTACGAAAAGTTTTAAAAGTTTTCGATACGTGCAAGCGCAGAAAGTACCCTTTGGTAAACTATAAAACGTCGGGAAAGACTATTTCCTTCAGGAAGAATAAAAAAAAAAAAATCAGATAAAAATATTGATGCGTAACACCAGCGATACCGGACGAAACAAGTATCATTTCAGTTTCGATAACTTTAAACACAATCGAATAATTTCTATACAAACTCTTCGGAAATATATAGAAAATAGAAAATACAAGTACATAATATATATATTATAGTCTAAAGATTATGTTTCTTTTTGGAATCTCTATAGACTCGTTTTCATACATTATTATTGTTATATTATAATATACATTGTTATAATATTATTGGAGAGTATTTTTTTTCCACGCTATTAATTTCTTAATTTTTTCTCTTAATTAATCATTGTTCTTCATTGACACGTTATATTTTATCACTTTGCTGTGATAATTTTTTTTTTTTTGTATGTACATCTTTAATTTTCCCTCTTAAATATTATTTTAAAACTAGCTCTTGGAACTTATTTTATAAATATTTACATGTGGCCTAATAACACATTACCAAAAATAACGTATTTATATAAATTGCATGCAATTTATTCTATATTTAGGAATTTATGTTTAAACAAACATATCGTCTTAAATTATTTTCTGGTCAATAGAAGAAAAAAATAAACCTTCTATAATATCAAATATATATTATATTCAATTTCGTCGTATGGGATTTACATAGATCAGGAAATGACGACAGGTGTGGTTTCAACAGCATTTTTGGTATATTCTAATTTTCTTCCTTTACATTCATACCCAGTAAATCGTTAGCTTCATTTTTTCTTCTTTTGTCGACAGTTTTATACCTATGGAGATTCAAACCAGTGAAAACAGTGTATCTCGTGCTTCTATGGAATTTGGTTTTTTCTGTCCATATTACAATAGTGGAAACCAACTAATCATTTTATCTATAAGAAAACATAATAAAATAAGTAATTTTTATGACTAGACAACCTCGATAGTCCAACGAGAATAACAATTTTGAAAATCATTCATTAGAATCAGCCACCAGTTGGATTTTTAGGGCCCTATTATAGAAGCGAAAACTAGGCTATCTTCAGTTTTTAGTTAGTGTATGGGCCAGAAATAATTTACACTAACAAAGAAAAAATACTAAATAAACGCAATACCTTTTCATTGAAATACATCATTATCTACTCATTACATTTGTATACAACCTACTGCGCGAAACAAAAATGCGCGACTGATGGAACTGGAACTCTTCAAATATTCAAACGTAAATATAATTTTTGATTTTTTCACTGTAATAATAATAATAAAAATAATAATAATAGTACTATCAGTATTAGTATTCTATTATTATTATGTATATTTATTTATTTATTTATTTCAGCATAATCAAATAACATATAGTTTTTTTAAATAAAAATACATTGATAAGTTGATTCGTATACCAACTGAGCTATGCTCGTAACTGGTATACGGAGTTCTTATAGTTTTAATCATTTGTTTAACTTAAAAATAATTATACAATTAAAATATAACTTAGTTCATTCGATATAATAAATAGCACTAAATTATATTATAAACCCAAAATTACATCAATGTTACATAGAGAATTTATAATTATACATATTGACTTTTTATAATTTTATTAACACACACATTCTCATCAAGCTCACTAACAATTTTATTAATTGTTTTTTAATCTTATTTTTAATAATTATACTATTGGTATTATTTGAATGTGTTTCACATAGATTTTTTATTAGACTCTTTACTTCTATATTTAGATTATTAAATATTGTTTTACTCACGTATTCGGGGGAGTTTCTTGAACTGGTTAATAATGTTAATGATGGTTTAATGAACTTCCTTGTTCTTATGTCTATAATTTCTTTAGTGTTATGTATTTGCATTTGTATGCATTTTATTAGAATTTGTCTTATGTATAGTTTATAAATAGGTACTATATTTGTATTGTTAAATAATTTCCCTGATGGGTAGTTTAATGGTAAGGAGAACGTTAATTTAATAATCATTTTTTGGGTAGTATGTAATGTATTTTATATATATCATAGTATGGCGGGACATTGACTAAACACATTATATAATATATTTAAATGTCGTCGTTTAATAAAACCCACAATACTGCACTTACGACTAGGTCAATTAATATTTGGCCAAGATGATTCTGACACACACACACACACACACACTCACACACACAGACGCACTAGTTTACGAATGGATGGTGGGGACTCGTCATGCACTCGCTAATGGTAGTGAAACCCTCATTTGTGTGTGCATTGACTTCGGCGTACGTCAAACGTTAACAATATGTGGAAGTTAAAAACCTTTACTTAGCCGCTGATATCAACGTCAGGATCAGACCCACAGGGTGCTGTACTGCTGTATACAATATATTATACGAACATGCGTACTTAATATGACTATATTTGCAGAGAAGGAAACTGAAGACCCATACGCGGCTGCAGCAGCTTCAACCCTCGGAATATTATAATTTTATGTTATACCGCGTAGATTTATATTTATACGTTTGTATATTGTGTAGAAGAGAAGTATAATATTATGTACAGGCGCATACATCGCGCACCACTACATACTGCAGCTGCGTTACAATAAATAATATATCTGGTGTTTATGGCGTGGCGTGTACCGGAAATGGATATATGGGTGAAATTGAACAGCAAAATGATAATTTCCCGTAATAGGCCGTCCCTAGTAATGTACTTACATATGCGATGTACCCAAATATTTTGTAGACAAATTGTAATTGATTCAAAAATTTAGCATTATCATATTGTATATTATAATATTATAATAATTTATTTTACATTTAAATTGTGCTATATAATAAAATATCGTGTACAGGTTAACCACACAAAAAATATAGTTTTTAATAACTCACCGTAGCCATAACGCTGCATAAACATAAAATTACAGGCAATATAATGTAGAATATTTGATATTCCTAAAATATTACATCATAATATACCTACAAATTGCACTGAAAAATAATACTTATACGTTAGGTGTACGGGAAAATGGATGGTTGTTATTGTTTATTATTTTTTTTTAATTAAAAAATAAAGAATTCTATATATATATATATATATATATATACCATTGAACCTTATTTATTTTATAAAAATAGACAACGTAGGTAGGCGCGACATTGTTCTATACTTTGTTTTAACATTAATCCAATTTTAATTTTACGTCTATTTCAACACGATACGAAAACACTTCCGACTTTACGACGCTGTTTATTATTCGGTTTTCATTCGCAGTGAATTATTTCACTCTAGTACGATACGTTTTTAAATTAATAAATAGCCTCTATATACTCACCGTAAATAAACCATACATATTTATTTATTTTTATTTTTATTTCTTGTTACGTATCCACTCAAGAAAAGAAAATTAAGACGAAGAAAATAGTGTTCCTCGTTATATTATAATAATATAGAATATACAAGTATAATGTTCACTCATTCCTTCAATAGCCATCGGACTAAATTTTAATGATTGTGCGTTTGGATGAAAGTCATAGTTCACGAGTCATAAGATAGTTTCATACAACGCTGTGCATATTATAGACGAGGATTCAACCGTGATGCACACTCGTGCGCACGTGCCCACCCATATACGTGTACACACAGACATAATACACACACCTATATAGTATATAATATATGATATCCTTCAAGGTTTTTTTCATTTCTTTTTAAGCCAGACCTGGATTGAAACGTCAGTAAAGAGTACGTGAGATGAGTACCTATACCATACATTTACTGTACCAGTCTGAAAAAGTAAAATACTGGGTGATTTAATAAAAATAAAAATAATAATACCTATATAACCCATAGTCAAAATATTATGTAAGGCACATAACAAGTGAAACAATCAGTTACAAATTCTCAACAGAGGAACTTTTAACATACTATATAATAATAAATTACACAAATGCAAAAACCATGGGATAAAAAAAAACAAAATAATATATTATCATTATTTCAATATTCACGATAGCTTTAACCAATAAATTCATATACTCTACTTATATTTTCTATGAAATATATATATTTCTCTACCAGTTATGAATAGCTAACGATTTAAATCGAACGACGAATTAAGGTAGAATATGAATTATTATTAGTTGTGTAATTAATAATTATTATTTCACAATAACTTGATAACTATTATTCTTATAAATTAAATAATAGCCTCCATTTGTCCACAAAAATAACTGACAATCAAAAAATGCGTCAGATCTAACGGTTTTTAATATTATGTTTTAAATACGGATCATGCTAAATCCTCAACATAAAATAACTATACTACCCATACTTGAAATCTAAACCTATTGGAATTGCTTTTAATTTAGAGTTTGTATGAAAACCAAAATGAATTGATAAAATGCTTTAGTAAGACTATCCACAAACGGATATTCAAAACTACAAATACATCATTAGTCAGAATTTCAACATTTGCGTGTGCCGTTTTAATACCCAATCGTCGACGTTCGCGGATTAATTCTAAACCTATTTTTAATGATAGTGTGTATTTTTACTTTGCAGTTTTGTTAAAATTATTGGCACAGAGCCATAGAATAATATAAAAATATTAAAAAGTAAGCAAACAGGATAAAGTGAAGTGGAAAATGAAAAATGTGACATATTTTGATATTATTATTATTATTATTTTTTTTAACAACGACTATAATTTCAAACAACGCAGTTTCAAGTTATACCTCTACCATCGTTCACTGTTCTCATTATATTGGCCCAAATGCGTTTGGATTAGAAATTGACCGATTACACGATGTACAATAGGTGTCTCCCAGTCGTCTTGTATGTGTTACTAAGCGATTGAATTTTTCTATTATCACTGAAAATCAGTTATCAAAGTAACAAACTAGTGAAATTATCAGCTGAAAGAAATTACAAATAAGAATTATATTTTTTTTTTATATTATTATATTATATATGACGTTTAAACATTTATAAATGTACGATTCATAGCAAACATTTTAAACAATTTTATTAAAATATTAAAGAAAATAATGGACGTTTCTTATAAATATACTATAAAAAAAAAATCATAAACAAATTTTTTTTTACTATTTTAAATTTCTTGAAATTTTTTTGAATTAATTTAGATTAAGTATACTTTATGGACCTTATTATTGTATTTTATATGATTGGTGTAAACTGTAAACATGAGTAGGTAATCAGTGACTCTGTATATTCAATAACGATGTATGTGTGCTCGATGTCAGGCTTAGTGAAGTTTAAGGAAAATTACATTTTTAAACGAATGTTTCCTTAAATAATTTGACGTGTGAAAAGAGTTTACATGGTTTCATTGTTATCAAGTTCTTTGCGTTAATATTATTAAAATAAAATAAATGTTCCACCTGAAATACAATACCTCGTGCTTTTATGTAATATAAATAATAATAATAATAATAATTATATTATACTGACTTTTTGTTTTGAAAATACTTTAAAGACACAGGTTCTAGATAATATAATATCAGTTTATTTACACACACATAGTATACACATATAATATATATATATATATTAAATACATTCATATCCACCTATTTTTGATGGAAATATTTTTATATCTTACCCAGTTTCATCATTTTTCAAATGTGAAATACCCTGTTTGAAACCTACGCTCAATCATTTTTTTTTTCCGAGAAAAAGCACAGAAACCCACGGGTATGTAGGAAGCTATGGAATATAATTGTTTGTGAGCGAATATAAAAACAATTCGTGCAATATCGTTAAAAAATCGGTATACAATGACAGAGATATATAGAATTTGAGGAAAAAAATGCTTTTCAAATGTATGCGACTATAATTGTGTGGTCACAATCTGTATACGGCATCCGAATCTTCGACGAGTGATTTTCTATGGTTTGTCCGAGTAAGTCTTTGCATTGTAGTAGACAAATACACGTCACATTTTTATGATACTGCAATCGTACCCACAGAAATACGTTATGTACACTTTCGATGACAATATACATATATTGTATATAGGTAGTATATACGTGCGTTGTGTTTGAAAAATTATGAACGATAGATTATTTTTTTATTATTAAATACGTGTCCGTCCCGATAACTCGTTTCTTATAAATTTTTGGAGAAAATCGATTTAATTTGTATCATGCAATATATAAAGCATACTATTTTGTGAAGTATCAACATCAATATTATATTTCATTAATTTTTATGGAAATGTTTTTTTTTCTTATTATTAAAATACAATGTTTGTATATTATATTAATCATGAGTTTATGAACACAGAATAGCTAATATTATATCGTTCAATGAACATGACGCATAATACAATTAACACACGTACAATGTCAATAAATATAATGATTTCATTAAATCCCAATACTTCAACGAAGTATTCCCGTCAAACTCTATAGTTGTTCATGGGACCTATAATTATACACGCAGAAACAATGTGTGATTATTAGTGATAAATATACCAAACTCTCGAATCCTGACGAACGGGTATCAATAGTATTATTTACAATAGCGTGTCATTAGGCTTATGGATTTTGGTGCAGAAATCAAGTCGAGATACTTATAGTGTCAAGTTACAAAGTTTGATTCTCTTAGGCATACTCGTACGCACACACTCGCCCACACCCATGCACACACACGCGCGTACACAAATTTATACTACGAGAGGTTCACGGTTTAGAAGTGCGCATCAATTTGTATGCTTTTTGTATGCTATGTTGTGCGTGTAAACGAAAAGAAAAATAATTCTCAAAAGTGTCAAAACGGGGCAAACCTTTTGATATTTTCAGTCAATTCACCTAATCTTAAAATGAACTTACCGTATGTGAGTATATGCACTTACATTCGTACCGACTATGTATCCCCGGTGCGTATGTTTTATTCTTTTATTTATTTTCTTTTTCCTATTGCAAAACGTATACATACGTATTTCGTTTTAGTATACTACACAACGAAGTGTTTGAATTTAATAAAACAACACGCGCGTGCGTATGAATATTTATTTTGCGTGCACATCGCCGTCACGTCATAATATTATATATTACACGCAGTGTGGGTGCCGTTTGTAAACGTATGTTTATTAGAAATATTGTTCCGTATCGTCAACGCGTAGGTACAGTACACGAAGCGTGGGTAATTATCAAATTCTAAGAAAGAGGAATCGCATGCGATGGTTACATGAAAATCATTAACTTTACATCGATGGTACCCATATTATTGATACCGCATTTTATGTTATCGCATTTCAAAGATAGGTTTGGATGAGTTTTCGATACCACATTATCTCAATTCCCAATTAGTCGATTATATACGAGCAGCGTTTCTCATAACATTGTGACGGGGGTATGTGGGAAAGAGTGAAATTCGATGTAGTTATTCGAAATGGTTTATCGTTTTTGCAAAATATTTTTATAGTTGTTAAAATCAAATAATTTTTGTCATAAAAATCTAAACAGATGTTTTCATGGTTCTAAATATAAATGCTTACGATACAACATAATATGGTTTAGGGGTCATTTGACATTTATATTTTTATACTTAGCCGGTACAATAATTTTAATCAAATATATTTTTCGAAATATTCGGATGTTTCATAATATCTTGTCAGGTACATGATGTGAAAATGGGCAAATCGATAGTTGAGGTAGTTCAACATTCAGCCGAGGTAAGATAGGTCAATAGGGGTGCGTGAAAGATAAAATATTAACATTATGGATTATATATTATTAAATGTTATATAATATTATTGTAATGTACCGGAACGAGTGCGTTCAGAACGATTAGAGCACCATACGTTTTGCATTCTCCCCACGTCTGGGTATCGATCAAAACATTATACCCGCAGTGTTGTAAAATCAATAACTTTATCGAAGTTTCAAAACGATAAATTACTTGTGCACGCCCAGAATAAATATATATATATATATGTGTGTGTGTGTGTGTGTTTGTATGAGTGTATGCATAGGCATGGGTACTTCTGCAAAATTGTACTTAGGTACATTACAATTTACATTTTTGATTAATTTTTTAATTTAATTATACTAGAATAATTTAAGTTAAAATAAATTGATTGTACTATAAAATTTTAATGTACAAATAGATTGTGTAATATTGGTTGCATGCAAACTAATAATTGTTTTTAAGTTATAAATAGAATTTATACACTATAAACTGTAGGTCACATATCAAAGTTATAAACAATAATATTTACATTTAGTAGTTTTCTTCGCGTTTCAATGTTAAAGAGTCTAAAGAATTATATGCCTAGTTTTAATTATTAATTATAGTATTGCAGGAATATTAATTCTACTAGAAGCGAGAGCACCAATTCAAATCATTGTGGATGCACATATGAAGTGCGAGTGTTTCGCTCTACGCGTATGAGGCTATGCGTATGTCTGCGCGTTTGTGTGTGGATTGTTATATGCATATATAACGACAAAATATCGTTTAAACTATCAACTGACTGCGTTCGATTTGTTAGTCTGCTCGCCAATTTGTCCGTTTCCCAATGTGTGACAATAATATAATGCTTGCGTATACACATTATAATGTAGTATACAGAATATGTATATGGTAAAAGCGCGTGTTTATATACGCAAGGATTACTGGAACTATTGTCGGAGGCTGGTTTTCACGGCAGGCGGCTTCGATTTAATTGGAAATTGATGAGAAATACCGATCCGTTTGAACACGAATACGCAGCTATAATATATATACATGCACGCGTGGATGTATTATTATACATTACACCCGAAGAAATCAACTTGTCGTACTGGTGGTACTGTATGTGTGTGCATGTGTGTGTGTGTGTGTGTGTGTGTGTGTGTGTGTGTGTGTGTGTGTGTGTGGTGTGTGTGTGTGTGTATGGTGTGTGTGTGTGTGTATGCTCGTGGTTTACGTGAAGCCGGATGACTATGGTGTGTAGTATATAAACACTAGTGAATTTCCGGCTACGTAGTTTAAACGATGAACCTCTGGGGCGGCGGCGGTATTGGATTCGTTTTCGTCGGATTTGACGTCGAACGGGACCGAGGGATTAAAGGAGACAGATCTTTTTCTCTTCCTTACGACAACTACGTCGGGTAAATGTTTAATCATATTATAAGGGTGGAAAAAAAAACCAAATACATTTCGAACGAAATACAAAACCTCTTGTTTTTTTTTTTTTTACAAACGTCACCGTAAATTCAATTTATATCATTAACTGTTGAAAACCACATCGTGCATCATTTGTTATTTGTGTCGTCGTTTTTTTTTTTATATTTATTAGTACCATTTATCGTTTACGTGTAAACACCGCTTACTGGGCACGATGAGTTGAAATCGAGTTATTATTATCGCATATTATTGTATAGTTTTAGGTGTGCGACGATATCGAAATCTGTTTTCAACAGAGGTCTCTTTAAATGCATATATACATTATAATTGTATACTATATTTGTTATTCGTAGATATACATAAATATTTTTTTATAATATATATAAGTGTACAATACATAGAAATATATATATATATATATATATGACATATACGATGATGAAAAACCCTGAGAATATAATATTAATATAAATATATATGTAATATAGTGGAGTTAATTGAAGTTTAATGGTTTTAGAATGCTTTATAAGCTTGCGTTTCGTATCATTAATCATACCGGAGATTACACATTGTATTAGGCGGAGACAATTTTATTTTTTTTATTTCAGTCTACGTTGTTTTCAAATAAAACCGTTTCTGGGTTCTCTATATTCGGTATGAAATCAATAACGAAAACTCGCACTTAAGAATAACAACGCACAACGTGGTATGATAATATAATATATTATATATACGACGTGTAAAAAATTATGTGTACGTGTAGATGGTACAGTATTATTTAAGTAATCAAGTAGTTCAAGTCAATCAAGTAGTATCATTTAGTTAACTAAATTCTTGGAGCAAAACATAGTAAATCATGACGATTTATTACAATTTTGTATGCGTACATTTTCGATTTTTCTTTTTTTAATTAATTAATATTTTAATATATTATTATTGGTTTTGTTTTAATCTGTATTTTCATATATTAAAATTAATCGTTTTACATTATGATTTATGATGAATTTCATATTGATTTTTCGTACATTTTATAAGTCTCACACTGTCACCCTGATAAATTAGCAACTGTATTAACATATTTTCTCTCCTGTACGATATTTGGTCACACTGCAGTTCAACTGACATTATAAATTTGGCATGTTGTGTTTATGCTCATAAAATCTTAAAAGTTGACCAAAAAATAAATGAAAAACAAATCTTTTATCATGTTTGTCCTTCAAACAATTTCTAATAGCTGTACTACTTCTGAGTATATATTTTTGTAAAATTTCAAAAATAGTATAAACACAACTTTCTAAAGGCAACCATCGATGTCAACAATATAGGTACATAAGAGCCGCCACGTTATGTATCTTCATTGATGACACATCACAGATGAATAGGCAAAATTAATTTCGCAAATTTAAATATTACAACTTCGACGAACAATAAAACAAACAAGCAGAGAGCATCATTGCTATCGTTTGCTCACAGTTAATGATGTTCGCATTGGCAATACTATCACGTAAAAAATACCGCAAAAAAACGCAGGTAAATTTAGTTAATCTACTATCATATAGCTCTTGACTTAATTATATACCGATGTGTGTCGGTAACTATCGGTGTGTTGTGTAATACAATTTGTTTTTGTAGTAAAACTCAAAACGCGGTCATTTACTTGAAATTAAAGTATAATATAAATCAATTATATGTATTATTATTATTTTTAGCATATGGACAAAAAAAATATTATAATCAGTTCTAAAATATAAATAAATCTTAAATGATTTTTTTAAATATGTACGTAAATATAGTATTAAATATAGGATTAAATCGATGGGACAACAACCTACGGTGTAAACTATAAAGAAAGTATCTATTGTATAATTTTTTTTTTTTTTATGTTAATTTGAAATTTTCATTTCTAGATTTATCTTTAAACGGAAAAGATTTGTGAAATGTTTCAAACAATTTCTTAAGATTGTTATACATTTATCTGTATAATATTTTTAGATATATTTTTACCATTATTTAAAAATTAAATTACATTTAAAATGACTCACGTATACTACAGAATCTATAGTATAGATGATATAATATAAAGAGACAATATTCCATTAAACCCCTAGATAATAAAAATTCCAATAATTACTATTTTTTTTTTTTTTGTATTATTAAATATTCGTTTAATGATAGAAAAAGATCTTAGTATATCATTATATTATAACTGTGCTTAGCTTAAGTATTTTTAACACGATTTTTTCTCTTTTTTTGGAATAATAAATAGAAAGTTACATTTCTCAACTTGGTTTTTTATGTTCAACAAAAAAATATTAAAACTATTGAAAAAGTAAAAATTCATAATGAATTCTTTATTGATATTAATCATAAATGTCATTTAAAGGTTTTAAAACTAACTGAAAAAAATTTGAATGCAATGATAGATATCATTGTATACAAATAACGATTCTGAACGGATTTAATATGTTTATCTGAAATGGGTATATAATAATGTAGTATTTTATATTTAAATTTAAATATAATGCAATAGTATGCAATTTCGTAAAAATTTAAATTTCAAACAGTCATAAAATTTTTTCCTTTAAGTCCAGTAGAACTTTTTTTATAGATTTATAAAGAGTAGCTTAATATGAATAACCTAGTGTTAACATTTTGAACGTTAGTTATGGACAGAAAAAAATTTATGAGTTTTCAACAACAAAATAACTTGCAAATTATTGCGATTTTAATATATTTAATACAAATATTAACTTTATGGGCTTTTAAAAAAAATTTGAGTGAAACAATCTCCAATATTTTTTAGTTACAATTACTATAACTTATAATAAATCTTGTATTAAATTTTCAAAAGATTTCGGATAGCCAATTAAATTTTACAGATATTTCAAAAAAAAACTTACAAAAATCAAAAATTTAAATTGTCTATAAATAATTCAAAATACTAATACTATAAGTCAAAATACTTCGAAAACGTTACCATGTATAGAGAACGCCAATATAAAGACTTGGTAAAATTTTCATGTGTTTATGATTTTTCGTTTTTGAGTAAGAGCAAATTTCAAAAACCGATATCATTTGTCAGTCTAGAATTTTATATATTATATATTATATTTTACATGTAATTTTATGTCAATATTTACTGTTCAAACGCTTATAAAAAAAATTGTGCCAATGGATTTTAATAATTTTTGAATAACAATAATAACAACTTCTATAGAATCTTCTATTAAATTTTCAAGTATTTTGTATTAGTCAATTTTTTTTATCACCGATTATAAAAAAAATGTAAAAAATTCGAATAATTTAAATGCTTATAAGTGGCTTAAAAATCAATATAATATTTTGAAAAAAATATGACATAGAGAAAATACTTATCTGAACTACTGGTAAAAATTTCAAGTTTCTGGGACTTATACTTTTTGAATTATAACAAATATTTAAAATCGTTTGAGGATAAATTGCTATTTTATGCAATTTCGTAAAGATTTAAATTTTTAACAGTCATAAAATTGTTTCCTCTAAGTCCGGTAGAAATTTTTTTAAAGATTTTTGAAAAATAACTTATGGATAAACTAGTGTTTAAATGTTGAACCTTAGTTATAAAAATAAAAAACTTTTATAAATTTTTATCTACAAAATAACTTGCAAATTATCGTGATTTTGACACATTTTATACACATTTGAGCTTTATGGGCTTATAAAAAAAATTTGAGCGAAATGATCTCCGATATTTTTTAGTTACGATAATTTTGACTTATTATAAACCTTGTATACAATTTTCTAGACTTTTCGGCCAGCCAATTAAATTTCATAGATTTTTAAAAAATAAATTTTTACAAAAATCAAAAATTTAAATTGTCCATAAATAAGTCAAAATATGTCAAAATACTTTGAAAACATAACCACTTATAGAGAATGCCAATATAAAGATTAGGTGAAAATTTTAAGTTATTGCGGTTTTTCGTTCTTGAGTTAGAGCATTTTAAAAAAATGTATTTTGTAAAAACGTGATTTTGTGTAAAATTTCCCGTTTTTTTGTAATTTTTTTATCGTTTTTTCGATTTTTTAAAAAGTATTAAAAATGTTGGATATTTGACTCTCCCAAGTATCATCTACATTCACTTTTCTTTTAGAAAAGTTGCTGTTTAAGCAAATCAAACCATTTTTACTGCCAAAAAAGGCGTCGTCAGACACACAAAAAAAGAAAAAAAACACACATCATTGTAAAATCAATAGATTCCATCACTCCGTTCAGAATCTAAGAAATAATTAATGTTAATGAACAAATCATATGGATGGTTTTATAAATTCAAATATATAATATAATATAACGTAGGATTCTTTTTTTTTAATAATAATTATAGGTAAATGAGAATTATTGGTGTACTGATGTAATAGTTAATAGAAATATAATAAATACAATCAACTATAGGTTCGACAATATTATTCAAGTAACCATAAATTCTTTGCGACAACTGAAAAATAACAACTAGAATTGTAAATATAGGGATTTTATATATATTTACTACATCATTTGACAAACATGTTTCTCAAACAAATAGGTTTTGAATTAACATGAAATATTTTATCTTGTTACCAACATTTTTAAACGTAGTTATGGTTTATACTGTTACACATTTAAAAACGTTATGAAATTAAATCGAAAAAATTAAATATAAAGATAACTGAGAAACCATGGACATTTCAAGACAGTAAATTGTGTTATTGAAAAGGTTATTTCGTGACAAAATGTAACAACAATTTCGCTGTTCTTGTGGTAGTGACGTATAAATGTAGTATATTAACGTGATATAATAACATATTAACATTATTATCTTTATTTGTTCTAAAATATTTAATATAAGAAACGTTTTTTTAATTTGTTCACTTATATAAAATTATATCAAGTACTTATTTACAAACAGAAATATATAATATTATCGAACTATAAGTATGAGATAATAAAAAGATCGCATTAGTTCAGAAGATAAAATGGTCCAAAAGGCATTACTGATTTTCAAACTTGGCTGAAGCTCGTTTTATGAAACCAATAATTCATAGAATATATTATGCTTATATTTTGAAATTCGTTCGTTGCATTGTTTTATTACATTATCTGTACCAATTTATAAAAATAAATACAATTTATGAATAATATACATGAAGTATTGCCAAATAAAGTACAATATATTCATGCAAAATAGTTGTTTAAAATATATAATAATAGTACGATATAATATACTATCTCATATCGTGCTTATATAATATTGTTATACCGTTTTTTAATGTCCTATAAATAATATAGCGAACGTATTAAATAATAAATATTTTTTTTTCATAAAAAATTCAGTAGGTATCACTTTCCAATATTATCATAGCAGAGAGGGCTGAAATTGATAAAATATGAAACAGATTTATTTTTAATAATATATTTATTATACGTTTGGTCAATCAACTTTACGGGAATAATATAAAGAGCTAAAAAATAAAGGAATAGGCACAATGAATATATTTTGAAAAAACATGACATGATAATTGCTTAGATAACATAAGTTATTTATTTATTTACCAATTAGCTCTTTTTTTAACTAGGAAACTCTTCCAAAACTAAATTATTTGACGATGAAAATATCACTATTACGAACAGTGAAATAATTATTTAATTAGTTTTTACTAATTATAATGTTAGACGGCACTGTATTTTGTATTATATTATACACAGTTTGTTAATAGTGATTTGGAGTATATATTATTAAAGCCGCGAACGGATATAAGCCGTAACATTGAAGTGTAGTATTTTTGTTTTGTTGTGTGTTTCTACTTGCGTTCAACTCTTCAAACAGCAACAGTATATGAGTATTACTCTACTAAATAGCAAACACACGGTTTTCGTTGAGCTTCTGAATGTCAGTGGAAAATAACAAGGGTGAGCTTGTTCGTCGACAGAAAATAGCGACCATAAAAGAGAGATTATGCAAACGCTTGTCTAACAATGTGCTCTGTGCGTATGTTATATTATTATAAAACTGAATTTGCCGCCTTTAACAACATTAATATTAATCTGTGGTCCGCCACGCATTCCTCCTATTTATTTTTGTCTCGTAAACGACAGTCGTCGAGGTTTTAATTAATTTAATTTAAATCCTTTAACTTTGTATATCATTACGTCGAGTAATGATATAATCAGTCCGACACCGTTATATCGGAGCACTTTTTTGCTCGAATAGGTAAAATGTATTATTCGGTGACTCGCGACCTGGGATAATAATTGGACCCCACGATTGTCTTTAATATTTCTCGCGTAAACGTGGCGCGAAAGAGACGTGCGTATTTCCACCCCACTAGTAGTGTCGTCTTGATTTTGAAGTAAGACATTTGAGGTTGAAAGATTTGTTAGTAAAAATTGTTGTGCTTTAATTTTTCGTCGGATCGTGTATCTGTGTATATAGCGTGTATCTTTTTGGAAACACACATATTAACTACTCAAACACTAAATGGATAGTTAATGAGAATTATTTTTATGTGGGTTTTGTGAAGACATCAAACGTTATGTATTTTGTTATAGTAAAACATCATGGGTACATAGAGCGATGCATTTCCTAGCATTATGTCCCTGAATGTTAAATTCAAACTAGGAGCATTTTTTTGTATTGATTAATCATCTTGCACGTTTGAAAATTTTTCCTTTTCCATTTTCATGATTTTTAAAAAAGAAATAAAAACGTTTAGAATTTTTTTTATAATTTGGTATGATTTATGATAATATATACATACGAGTACCTATCAATTTACCTGAAGACTATAACAAGGATCGCATTATCCCTGCAAATTGCGCCTACAGCTCTGAGGATCGTATGGCCAACTTCAAGGGGTGCAAGGACTACCAAACCATTTTCAAGCACCACCAACTAACCCCTACTAGCCTTCAAAATAATACTTATTAACATTAAAACCGTGGAGTCTCTCCCTTATACCCATTTTCAATAAAATCCGCTCTTTATGCTTTTGTTACTTCCGGTCCTAAATCTAAATACCTTCCTAAAACCAAATACGTGCATACCTTAAATTTTCTCCATTTTCTGCACTATTTTAATTTTAATTGAATTAATTAATCATTATTATTCACATATTATTATTATTATATAACTTATCACTATTAATCAGTCTTAACAGGTATAATTATTTTCAGATATTGTCGACCCATCATTATATATTTAATACTATTTATAACTTTACTACTGTGTCATATTTGATCTTATTGTACATATATTTATGTATTATAATTATTGAGCTGAATAGTTTGTACTAAAACTCTGAAATAAATAATAATAATAATTATAAAAAAAATCATATGAGTGTACGCATATATCCTATTCTATTTATTCTATATAAATAGGCAATCGTAGTGTAATTTAATGTATTATAAATTATTCAACGCTATTTTACTCCCATTCCTAGCTCTGTAAAATAAAAACTTTCATATGGAACCCATTCAATGTTTTCAATTGCGAGATGCCATGATGCGACACAGACCTTATAATATAATACCTTGAATGAAATAAGGCAGTCAGAAAACATAAAACTGTCGCCGTATGTATGCGTACAATATTTACATGCAGCCAAATAAGTTTATCTTAACGATCGCGGTGAGGTCGTAGTAGTACGTTCTCTACAAGAAAATATGAAGAAAAAGAGAAAGTACCTTTTTTCCTCCGTTTTCTCGTCAAAAGGTTAATTGCCACCATGACATTTACGACTTTGAGTAATTTCGCAAAGTTGTTCGACACACGATTTTTGTATTTGTATTAATTACACTTTTTTAGTATCGTTAATAATATACTCACACATCATAATAATTGATGTTTGATGGGTTAACCTAAGAATTAAAAATTACGTTTCAGATTATGTTCGTGATCCGAAATTTTTATTTTTTGAGTTTCACTTAACATTATGTATACACGTATTTTATAATAATTATATTTTATTATAATATGGTAATCGATGTTTCCTTGAATCATTTTTCACAAATTTACAAAAAATACTCTATGAGTACCAAATAAGAACCGGCTATCGAACTCTGACCATAAAATTGAATTTTAAATATAATTATACGGTGTATTTAGTATAACACAGTACAATGGCCCGGATTACACAACACTGTCCAAACACTCAGCCACATGTACGAAAGGTCGCGGGAAACGAATCATTATGGTTTGCCATAGCGCTGAAGAATTTTTGTGAGCCAGTGGTAGCTATAAAAAAAAAAAAAACTTTTTAATAGCACAATGTGTCAGCAGGGTCAGTCGGTGGCTTAAATTATAAATTAATATATTAGCATTGGGATTATTATTGTTTTATTAGACCACCAGTTAGGTAAACCTTTTGTGACATGCGGATCCATGGAAAAATATTTTATGAATGAATGGAGCTCCAAGCATATGAGCGAAAAATATTGTAACGTACTTTTTTGACGGTTGTCGATGCATTAACGGATCAAACGAGCGGTAACGCTTTACCGGCGAGTCTATTGGGCGTTTCGTGTGAATGATTCCCATCAAGAGTTGGTAAATTACATAAATCACTGTCTCGTTTAATAAGCATTTATCACTTCATATTTTGAGGTCGGCGAGAGCAAATATTGTTGGAGTTAATTGCGGTATTTATATTGTTTCCGCGGCGTATACTATTATTACTACTGTTATAATTATTATTATTATTGTTTAGGATGTCGAGTTTAATTTCTTGGGACGGAATATTGTTCCACGGGATCATTGAGGACACCAGTGGTGTAAATTAATAACGACGGTTCCATGTATATATTACATAAATATATGCAAATACGCGTGTCTAACCGTACATATATTATTGTCTGCAGCCCGACGAATGGCATTCGAGTGATTACACTCGGCCGAGTGTAAAAGACTAAAGGGTTTTAACTTTTAATTAAATTAATTAAAACCACAGACCAATCCGACGTCGGATGTGTGCAACAAAACAATGCGATCAAAGGTTTCTGCTACGATGTGTGATGAATATAATGTACGTTAAAACGGTCAAAGCAACACCCCAAGGGTAGAATATGCACGTAATGCACTTTTGCAACGTGTAAAATATAGCGTAGTATCGTGGTCGGTGTGATGTTCCACGCGAGTCTCACTCACTGCTGAATAGGTGTATACATATTATTATAATAATATACGTAATACCAAAAATAATATCACGCATTCATTCAAATCTATATGCACGTTTGACTGGAATATGAAATATTAAATTTCACATGTGATATTGTTTTACTCATAAATACTTGTATTATATTGTAATAAAATACACGTATCTGGATGCGTACTTGAATTTATCGATATGGAAAAATCGTCAAATTAAAGGACAGAGTATATACATTCATTGTACCAAACTCAAAACTTTAGAAACGTCTATGTCCATTTTCTACTTATAAATATGTTGGCAATCACTTTAATCTGAATAGTTTTTAGAAAATTATGCAAAATAAAATTTATAGCATGTATTTAAATTGTGCATGTATTTAGTAGTGTACCAGCTGTTCCTCGTATCACAGTCAGGATTGTTCACCGTAGCTCAACTATTATAATCAAGCAGAACATATTTTCGGATAAATTTTCCGTTGTTTGAGTAATTTGTAATAATTTCGTGTCTTTCTTAATTAAATTTTATTCTTCAATGTAATTGAAGATGTTATATGATAATCACGGTATCATAGTGTATTATTATTTTTTTGATACTACCAGCATATGCTTTATTTTTTAATGTTAAATTATTTTGAATAATATTTAACGTTTAAATACTTCATGGGTGCCATTTTCTTTATTTATAAACGTATGTTTATTCTCGTTCTAGAAGTGAAAAGTAGGTAACTGAATAATTTCGAGTGGGTACTCAAAAAAAATAAAAATTCATTACAATTTATTTTCTACTTCATTCTGAAATAGTAGTATTTTAATTATGAGTATTATTTTATTGAATTATTCGAACACTTTATTGTTATTATTATAATGTTGCATGAGCATTTGTATTTATAAGTTATTTGACCTTGAAGGATAAGAATGTCTAGGTATAAGAGGTTTTTATCTTAAATGTTATTCTTTGAATTTTCATATTATCTAAAATTAATTTCAAAATTAGAATTACAAACAGAATGCAAATAAGTTACTCGAACTAAACCATAAAAATGTTAAAATATTAATAAAACGATGCGACATTATTTATATTTTGAATATTTATGTTTTCTTGAGTATTATAAAATTAATTAATTAACTGTAGTAAATACATAGAATAAATAGGTAAATCTTTTAAATTAAATTTATATAAGAATGAATATTTGTTTGTAATTTTATGTAATTCAAGAAAATAATAATTAAATATTTTATCCTAGTACTCAAAATGTAATTCAAAATCATTTTTAAACAAATATTTTAAATGTATTTTATTATTATATGTATATATATATATATAAATGTAAATTAATAATATAATTTTGAAACAGTGTTAAAAGCTGTACATTAATACTAATGTTCAAAAATCGAGAAGTTCATGGAAAAGTGACAATAGGAAAAAAAATTACAATGACTATCGTCTAGAATTCTAGATCAATAATTTCTTTAAGACAATTTACTTTTTATTTTTGTCTTGACGGATATTATCCAGAAGGCTTGGCAGCAAAAATAGCGTATGGAGACAATGGATTATCTTTGTGGCCAGGTAATAATGGGTTATAAAAAGAAAAAGCTCTGAAATATATTTATTATATTTTGGGTGACGTGTGCGTGTGCGAGTTTGTGTATTGTTCTCATTTTTTCGTATTTCATCATAACCTTCGACCATCGATCCAAATCCCGATGATAAATACAATTTATTATTGAGGGCAAAACGTTTTAAGTTTTTATAGTATCTGAACTGCTCTCATATTATGCAAAATATTAGGATACATGATGTTTGAATTAAATTAGGTAAGTTGTACACGTATAATATAATACATTTTTTGCATAAGTAAACTATTATTGATTTAGGAATTATATTGTTTCATGTTTGTATATATGATTAAAAACGTAGATCTGAATCACAAATCTGCAGCCAAATGCAACGACCCACGTAAAATTAAATCCCTGTACTTATATTATATTTTGTGTTAACAACCTGTTTGTCTAGAATTAACTTCGTCAACCTAGATTGAATTCAGCTCACAGTTTTTTATTAGTCGTTACCATAATATACATATATGCTTGTAATTAATGTTCGCATATTGGCTATCGTTTAATATTAGTGTTCTTAGCACACAAAAAGTATACGTACTAATTGCTACATTCGACCCCTTTTGTATGTGTATATATATAATAATAATATAGTGTTCGCTGTATTACATTTTACTGTAATCTATCTGTATGTTGTACAAATTATATAATACTTACAGCGAAATACTATTTCAAAGTTCAATATGCTTTTTTTTTATCCATTTACCGACTTAAGGGGACTCTTTTTGGCACCTTTGACCCACTTTTTCTAATACTAGTATTTGAATTATGTTTGATCTTAATGTAGATGTTTATAAATACTGGATGGGTTAAAGTATTTAATATTACTATCACAATAGTTATACATAGGCCATCTATATATAACTTAATATACTGCAGTATTCGTACTGGAAATTATCCTAATATGTATATTCAAATCGCAGAAAACTTGTTGTAAGAACGTAGTGTAATTGCACCACGTATGTAGACTTATAAATTTCATTTACTTCCATTTCATCAAAGTTTCTGCTACTTTTTTTACGCTCTAATTGATAAAGAGTTTTAAACCAACTAAGTTTTTCATACATCGATATTGCCATAGAAAAATGAATATATTCTTATTTTCGGCATATATTATATATTTTATAACTTTTTATTGAGTATTTATTTTATTCAATTTGCTAGAAAATCCCGTAGAAAAAAGGATTTTTTGTGTACACACTGATTAAAATCAACATTGGTTCAGCCACTCAAAACCTATTAATACAATCGAAATTTACTGCGTTCTGATCAAATTAACATGATATATACCTGCACCGTGTGAAATGAGTATAAATAAAGTGACCCAACTCTCAAGAGAAATTTAGCTTATTTACGATTGTCGACTGTCGTGAAAAATTCGCCTACACTTCTTTATCCGACGTCATCGTCAACGGTAACATTCGATCGTGTATCATTTACGCTTTTTTCTCACGTTTGATTAATTTAACGTTTACCGATTGGATTCGTATAGTATATCTACCGTGTAGTTTTTATTACTCTTATTATTTTGTTTTTGATAATATTAGGCTTTAATTACAAGATTGTTAACCATCGACACTATATTATTATTATACCTACTCATAAATTGTGCGTAATACAATATACACAACTTTACAATTCATACTAACAACTAACAAATCATATGATATGCGGTGGCACCATAACCAGAGTAAAGAAAAGTACACATAATTTCTATTGAATTAAGTCATTATCATTCCGATTTAGTGTAGACGTAATACTTTCAAAATGAACGATAAAAATTATTCCCTTTTGCTTAAAAATAACTCTAATTATACTCCGATATGTTTTATATAATTTTAAATACATAGGTACGTTTTTTCATGAATGCCACATTGTGTACCTGGCTCAGCATACAGAGTAAAACTTTCTTTTAAAATCGTATTACAAATAAACTCACAGATATTACAAGACTAATTTAATTAAAAAAAATTCGTATGGAATTATAATAAATACAGATTTTTGTTGAGATTAATAATTTAAACCTATACTTACTATTAATTTCTGTTGCATTGTGGTAATATTATGATTGCATTTTCAAAATTGAAAAAAATTGGCATATGTTATATTACATGTGAAGTTGATCAATTTCATATGAATTACGTTTCCTAGATGTTGGTAGTGTAATATAATTTGCTCATCAAAAATATTGCTTATATATTATAATAACATTGTGACCTACACATTATTCCTAAGTTTTATACAATTTCGTAGGACGGCGTGTAAGGTATGCAATTTAACACCTTATATGTGCTGCGATCAATATTAGGTATTCATTATTTACAGTATTTTATAATAATATTCTGAAATATATTTTAATAATATTATAATATATCACTTATAAGTTAAAACACATATCAATAACTATACTTCTAATGGCGCCCACGTGAATAATAAGCCACTATAGCCTGAATTACCTTTTGATTATCATATTTTTTTTTATATTTTATCAGCAATGAAATTCGTTCAGTTACAGGTCGAAATACAAACAACATAAACACTGTACGGGTACGACGTTTGTGTGTAGGTACATGGTGTAGTTAATGAACGAATATACAGACATTAAACACACTGTATGTGTGTATAAATTTACGTGATGTTAAAAAAATAAAAAAATGCCTTTGACTCGGGAATCCAACGGAAACGTTAACGGGAAATTATTGCGTACCGTACCGAAAGCGTATAGCGTATATTTTATTAAAATATAATTAAACGTTATTAATTTGCTACACAGCTGATGCCATCCGTATGTGATTAACAATTATCGGGGTGGTATTCATACCTAAGTATATAACATAATATATAGTGATGGTGTTGTACTGGTATATAATAATATACGGGATCCACAACAATATTTCATTGGATGTTTTCCGTTTACAATTGTACCGTTCCTTTACACGAAATAAGCGATTTATGTATGCTCTACCATCGATAATTACTATACCTACGCACAAGCTGTAAGAAATAACTATATAACTGCAGAAAGGGAATAAATTATAATTTTTCAAAAAACGTACTAAAAGTCTGATCCACATGACGTCTCATTTATGCAATATACAATATGTACACAAATATTGTATAATATGTATAAACACTATAAACTGATGATAAAATCTTAAACTGACCGTGAACTTAATATGTCATTTAATATGTTTTCATTTTTGTGCAGTTAGCTGTTTATATTTTTCTATTTTCCCTACAGGTTTTCGTTCGATTATAGCACGTTTCCGTACACATATTCCTATAATATGAAGTGTGATAGAACATATAAGATATATGAATAATTTGTATCAGTTGTGTACTACTTAACTTCATTATGTGCATAATTCGATGTTAATTTTGTGTTCTTACCCAATGCGCTCACTGAAATATTGAATATCACATATAAAATAAGTAACAGCATAATATTTATCACGTATAATATATATATGTATAGCCTTATGGACAGCAAAAAATATGATATTCATAATAATAAAAACACAGAATATATTAATTACTATGACCTTTATTTCGGGTCAGAAAGACGTATACGGAACTGAATATTGATAATCGTTTCCAGAAAATATATTTATATAGACGTATTAAAAATACATTAGTTTGGCACTGATGATTCTTTGCGTGATCACACGTCCGTCCGCTGTACATTCGTTCCGTTTTATCAAATTTCGTTTCGTAACGGAAAAATCTTTCTTACACTATCAGTATACGTACC
This sequence comes from Chaitophorus viminalis, assembly GCA_025469195.1. NCBI lineage: Eukaryota > Metazoa > Arthropoda > Insecta > Hemiptera > Aphididae > Chaitophorus > Chaitophorus viminalis. The sequence goes on from JAIPRK010000077.1 coordinate 333,557, forward strand.
ATGGCTATAATGAGTAATATGACCTTGTTTAATATCAATAGAAGTCACAGGGCGTCTCAAACTGATTTTCAAATCTTCTTCAAACCCACCAACAACTCTAACTAATATGGGAAAAAATAACCTTAGAGTTTTTGCTCCCATCAAGTCGGTTTACCGTTCCATAGCGACCGAGAACAAGAATGCAAAATCAATTGATTTGTCAATCAATAAAATCGTTAATTATAAGCCAAGCATAAAAAAAAAAAAAAATTAACGACCGGACTGGGCTAGTTTTTATTAAAAAAAAATTCATCCATAGCATACTTTTCTGCTCTTAAAAACACGTTTATACAACTCACGAGTGCAAACGGTTTTTGATGTAAGTCAACATCTTCAATTTTGATTGTCCATTCAAATGGACGCTTGAACTACAACGCCATTACAGTGCATCTGATAAGCACAGACGCAATATAGCTACAACACATTTATCCCTTCTTTGCATCGACCCCTAGATCTGCTATCAGATATCTCCACCACACAACTACTTTCACCACGGACACTACGAAAGCTCTTGTCAAGCTCGGTGTTCAGTGTTAAACGCGTCGAAAACGTTATAAAAAATAATGGAGTCATCATCTACCTATTTTCCTTGCGGACCTGCAGGTACCTGTATATAATAACATGTAGAAATCTTCAATCTATCATTGTTATACTGAACACCAAACATTAAAAATACCAAACAAAACCAAGATTAGGCCTATCATTTGTTTCCTCACTGTCAAACTCACAATTCATTCCATAATGTGTTATTATTCTTTCATAATAATAAATAACCCCATGTAATAAATTATATTAAATATATATGTATTATTATGTCAATTATCGTTCCGTTACTATTATATGGAACAATATTACGTTATCAAACTTATTTTTATCCACCGAATACTGTATTGCATTCATAAATGTTATTATTTCATTATGTAATATTAGACATCCAAATTAATCAACATCAGGTAGTATCACCAAAGACCAATGGGTGATTTTCTTTCTCGTGTTTTTTTTTTTTAATTTTAATTTTTGTTTTTACCAAATGTTTTCATCTTGCGACCTATGCAGTTTAAAGAATATTATTATATCAAAATAAAAATTTAGCTTAGTTAAATATCAAGACTGCAAATAATAATAATAATAATGAAATTGAAGTTAGTATTTTCAATTTTAGTATTTTAATTTAGTGATCCCGTTGATTTGAAAAATTAAAAAAAAAAATATATTTCACGGAATACTTTAGTCCGATAATAACTGTATTGTCCATCGTAAATGTATCATAAACGTCATAAACTAAACGCATAATCACAACATCGCATGCACGAAGGACGTTTGCTTTTTACTCAGATAACTCTCTTGTAGATCTATTTGCAATGTATGTAAAATGAATGATCGTCATGGAAAAACTGAAACGGGTGTGAAATTAATGATTTCTACGTATGATATGTAAACTTCTCTACATAACCGGTATTGAATTATTATAGGAAATAGAACGCGTATAAAGTTTTTGTGCACGTGTTTGATAATTTTAAATGTATTATAGGATTTCTGTTGTAACTTCTGAATGAAACAGAAAATACAATTTTGATTATAAAAATCTCGTCGTTTTTTTATGATTATTATTTGTATTCTTTTATTTTCTACCGCAGACGTTGATGAATAAAAAAAATTTTTCTCTTGTTTGTGATGTAGATTATAAAACCATGTTTCGCTTTCTCTCTGTCCCTCTTATACACATAAACTGAAAAAATGGTGCACAGGGACCCTCCGGCTCAGCATCATTTAGATCTGAGTTCGAGACTTTATTTCTGGAATTAAATTATGTTTTTTTTTTTTTTTTTTATAATACTCGTTGAATATGACAGTTAACTTTTAGATACGAATTATGATAAAAGATCGGTTTTAATTTATTATTGAATTTTATCCACGAACGTATAACCGAACATCTTATGTAATCATACAAAAGAGCGTATATAATAATATAACATATTGAAACTCAATAGATCGAATTGATACGTTACGGGAAAATAAACGTATGCTCCTTTGTAGACGTGAAAACGTAACAATGTACCTTGATCGTTATTTAAACGGATGAATTTTCGTTTTTTTTTATCACATTATCCCTGATAATACAGTATTAAAAATGGAAAATTTCTCGGCGTAGAAAGCTTATATAGCTTGACTGAGCTTTTAGATTCGACTGGACCAAATCGCTTGGTTGAAAACATCAGATCATGAACACGTCTTGAGATAATGTTCAATCGTGAGTAAACGGACACTTATATAGAAATATAAAACTAATAAGACATGTTCGACCCGTCGATATTAAGCCATGTGTTTAAATATAAACAGTGTTGTGCAGGAATTATAACACGTTGAGGTCCAGTTTTTTAGAAATTATCGTACACGGAACAGTACATTATCGGTAGCCATGCAAAATTATTTATAGAATAAAATATTATATTGACATTTAATAATATAATATAACAGTCTCTGTTGAATCCCAAGTTATACTCGAGTCGATGCGTGAATCCGTCGTAAAAATAAAGTGACGTCCATTTGTGCGTATTTCTGATATTGTGCATAACCAATTACTCAAATACTCCCAAAATTGACGTTGACGTGTCAAAATCCTCGAAATAATCTTTGGGACGCGATGCAAAAGAGTTTTACATAACATTAAAGATGGACTTGGTGATAAATCTAGAGAATTGTATACCTACTATACTTTGCACTGTAACTGTATTCCATCCGTTATCTAATTTATTTTATTATATCCTCGTTATATTGTATAATACGTGCATTAACGAGCCTATTTAGTTGTTATAGGTGGTACAATAACTGCTCATTTTATTGACTTACGGATTATATTATATCCCTTAATGGCAACAAATAAATATATTATGTTGATGTGTACATAGATATATGCTTAACGATACGACAAATCGGTGTGGAACGTAATGAGATGCATTCCTATCCGTCGGCGACGATAAGGTGCGTGTTGTTCAGTGAGCAGTTTACGAACTAAACCGCCCAAGGTATTATTTATAAAATCGTAATCAACCCGCTCCACCCGCCGCCGACGCGTTTGGCCATAAATCAACTTAATGTACCCTTTATTGTTGTGTGTTTTCCGTGTGGAATTGAATAATGAAAAAAATAAAATAAATAAATAAATAAAACGAAACTTTTCTCATCTACTTGAATAATGTTTTTAAATACGGCCGATGAATGCACACGCGCCCTCACCGAACGTAGTTTACACTTTATCATCGGTTTAGTTATAGGAATGTGTTAGGATAATGTAATCAGAGGCGACATAGAGTGCAAAGGCTTGTCGTATGTTTAGGTGTATATGTGCGTGTGTCATATATATATATATATATATATAATATGTATTTGTTGGAGAGGTAGGTCGGAGTGCGAAAACGATGGCTTCAGTTGCGCGGGAAAATACTATACCATACACAGGGTAGTATATGTGCCCGCGCGTGCGTATACACTGAGTATATATCTGTATCTGCGTATACGGCATGTATTATACGCATAAACAATATTCACCTTTTTCTTTTATGCATGCGCGAAATTTTATTTTACTCCCCTCGACCGCCATCGCCGCCACTGCCACAGCCCATCCATGTAACGCCAAAGTTTTATAAGAAAGGAGAACCGATGACGACGACGCCACCACCACGGTCGCGTTATTATGTCGTCACCGTGTAAGAATTGAAAACTCAATTTAAACGGAATATATGATTGCTGTTTACCAAACGTACCAATTTCGTCGGGTTGCCAGACTTGTTTACAAGTCTGATAAAACATCTAATCCATGCGTTGCTCTGCTCTCTCGCTACTATTATTACCTTTTGCCCGGCAGCACAGACTTCTCGAGAAAATAAACTAAATTACGTAGACGCGCATGCTTTTTATTTTTATTTCGAACAATTCAATGGTATCCCTCCCCAGTACCGACACTCCGTTCACCGCTGTTACAACAAAATTTGCCAGGTACCTCTGTACATATTTCGTTGAATTAACCTAACGTCTCAGGCGAAAACTTTGCAAAGTTATTGGTACCTTGAAGTTTCCAGATCGTAAATTTTCACTGATAACCGATAAGCAGCATAGTGGGGCGAGAAAAACTGGCGAAAAAAGTTTTGTTTAAAAGTCACAAATAGCTTTAAACATTCTTCCGATATTGCATTTCCAGACATTTATCTCGCCCATTCTGTGCACCAGCTATATGCCGAAATGTCAAAGCGACCCTCTCTCTCCATTTGACTTGTTTTATTGAACTTCACTCAGTAAAATATGCGGGGGCCTGCACGGTGCGGCGGCGGCTAATACTATTCGCATACTAAATCGGTTCCAATTTTCGACTTGATTGTGTCAGTTTCCGTTCAACATTTCGCATTGGCGCGCTTATTGCTCGCGGAAATCATATCGTATCGGTCATGATAAATAAATGCTCAAAACTGCGCCGTAAACCGTGCGACTTTGAAAAACGCGTGCCATTTCTCACGCCGTGTAATAACGCGTTTATATAATATGTTATTATAGGTACGCAAGCTCTCCTTCTCCTCCTTCCATCACCCATGCCATCCGGTGTCTGTGAAAAGATTTCCTGCCGTACATAAATATATTATATAATAAACACCGAAATCTCGCGTATTTTTCTTAAAGATTATTATTAGACGTGACGGTGTCGGCGTTTACGTCGTCGTCATTCGCGGTGGTGGTGCGATATAAGTATTATTGATCCCTTGCGCTCGTGAGTTATATCTTTAGAAATTAGTCATTACGGCGAATTAGGTATATATGCGTATATACTATATAGTGTACGTGATTTTTTGATTTATCCGCAAAGTAGCATACAACTGCCTTCTCGGATATTATCTTTGTCCGCGTCGAGATGAAATATCGTCACACCATGTCACTCGACTGTACGTTTTTAATTATAGTCTTCAACGGATCGTCTGGTGTTTTTTCATTTTCTTTTCTTCTCCTCAGACGTACCGTAAACATATTTATATTATATATTATCACACCATTTCGGGCGGAAAACAAGGTTACCGCGAAAAATGTGTACATTTATTTATCGACGCGCACCGTGTCGGGTGTATGTTTTTCGTGAAAAAAAAAAACTACAGTTAGAAACGTCTTGTGTATTCACGGTATATTCTCGAGATATGTTATGTAGTTCGAAGTTATCGCTGGAATCAGACATTATGTATATTATATATATATACATTTATACTTTTCTCAACAGCCAACTATATAGGTACCACTGCAGAACAATATACAAAGAAGTATTTTGTAAAACGCTGGTAGTAATATTATACCTACTCAGAAGTGTAAAAATAAAACCCGATCGTGTTTGAAAAGTGCTTCTATAGAAAATGTACAAAATCGAATAGAAACTGTTTGTCAATTTATTTATACTGTTCATGTTTTGTGTTTTACGGTTCGCTGTCGACGACAATATGTTATACCTAATATAATATACTTTATTTTTCGTAATCCGGATATTATGACAGCTTTTTTGTTCTATCGAATTCACTTTGACGATTTTTAAAATTTAACTTTTGCAGGATTGCAGAGTCAAGTTCCTATAGTTGGTTTTTGAAACTAGTTCGTGTTGATTGTTAAAACAACGTAGTTCAAGCTGAGCAAAGTGCATACAATGAAGTATAGCAGACACACGAAAAACAATCGTTAACACATCATGGTCGATCACATGGTTTTGTTCAACGCGGTGGCTGATCATTGAATTTACTAACGCGTAACAACTATACAACACCAAGGCAGGTATGAACTTACCAAGAACTTGTATATACAATTGTTATTGCATATTATATAATATAGTGGTTCATAACTTTTGGTCCACGGCCTTTTACGCGATACTTATGTCAGTGGTCTACGGTAGTCTTAAAGCTTTCCAATATTGAGCCAAATTTTCAAAAACTTTTGTCTCAAATGCAAGTGCAACACCAATCATCGTATTTAGAAACTAAAAATGAAATTTTAAAAATATTTAAAATAAAATTATTTATTTACATTTTTATGAAGAATTATGTATAATAAACATAATTATAAAAATATGTATGTTTTGTTACATCTACTAATGCAATTTGTAATATAATATAATTATTATAAAAAATATTCAAAAAAATAAATTGGTTAGTGTGTCCGTCTCTTCTAAAAATCTTTCTTCAGGGGCCCATGATCTACACAATTTTAAGAACCACTGATATAACATATAGGTACATAAATGAATTATACACAGCACTAATGCTTATGTTTTCCGTCCTGCGAACGTTTCCGTTCGATTGTGTTCGTACACTATAATATAGTCTAGTCCTCACCAAATTGTTTGTATTGATACATTTACGCATATATATATATATATATATATATTATTTATGTATATATAACCGACACGAGCCAACTGTCTTTATATTCCTTATACATATTATGGTATATAATTATACCGACCGTTTCTCTCCTTACTGCGTGGCGTGACAAATTTTGTCTTGTATATATATATATATACGTATATTATGTACACTAACAGCTGTCTCTGCAAGACCTAACCCTTCTGCCGCAAGCTTTTACATCGGTGGTCAGACTTAATCCTCGACTCCTCTCGAATCACAAACAACAAACATAACGTCTGGAGAGACACATTACCATTACCAGCCACGGGATGGGGAGAAGAGGGCAATGAGTGGGAGGAGGGGACAAGACGATGGTGGTAATGGAGAAGGAACCGAAAGGGCCTAAATCTCGGATTCGCATCATCCCCTGGGGACCACGGCAGTATAGCAGCGGTACGCTACTGCACGGCTGCAGTGTCTGAACGCGCAGCCACACCGTTCGCCGCAGGTAATGCCATTGGTTCGCCGACGAACATTTACCCGTAATTGCCCCGGAGCAACCTCGAGACTGCGATAAATTACGCATATAGCCGTTGCGCGTCCGCAGCAACAACGTATAGATTTTTTATTTTCACCACGACTGAGCGGAGAATCATTGAGCATGATATTGTCTATACCTTCGACCATATAGCATAGTGCACGTGCACTGCAGGATAGCGAGCTCTAAGTATAGAATATAATAATTATTGGTCATGCATTTTTAGTTTTCACTAAAGGTATATATATATATATATATATATAAAGTGACGCATAGCAATAATTATTGTTCGCAGCTATAAATGTCATCACACTACGCACGTTCATTTATTTGTTTAAAATCGCCGCGACAGTTGGACGGATGTGAGTCCAAAACAGCAAACAGTTATGTCATTATATTATGCTTTGCGCACCGAATACGCGTATATTATAGCTCTATGTGTATAAAATTTGTACTATGCGCACTTGATGCGAATAAGTGTATACGTCAAGAATACGTTCCTGTATAGACGGTTCGATTTTTTCCGCCGAAGCCATAGTAATATATTATAGACTCGACCGAATATATTATACGCAGTGTACGTGCACTATGCGTGAAGTAGAAAAAAAAAAAAGGAAAAAATTAACTGTTCCCGTATTACGTACAAATGACCACTGACTATCACAATTGACCGATCGATTTATGAGGATATGTCATCGATAATGTGTATTATAATAAAGTAGAAGCTAGTATATACATTACAAATAGGTACGTATTATAATTTTTTTTTTTCCCATTATTTTAAAAGCATTCAGTAAAAACTATTACAGCTCAACAATTACATTATTTTAAATTATAATAATTTATTATGTATACTTATATCGTCGATAATTTGCGTGCGTTGAACATATTATACCAGAGTGTATCTCGAATTTTTGAACCCCTTCCCTCTGTCTCATGAATTTAAAAAAATCAATGACCTTTTTTTTTTCTTGAAAACTTTGCAAATGAACCATACAATATACGTATAATGAATCATCACTAATGACTGTTATTTTATTTTATTTTTTTTATTGGTAATAACAATTTATCGCTTCGTGAAGAACTGCTTTCGCTTATACCCTCCCCCCTCATGGCAATGTACTCACGCCCTTAAGTATGAAAACAGTAACATACACAGTAACATTATGTAATAGTGCCTTTACTTTTTACCATATTCGCACGGGCGATGAACTGAGTTTATGTCACCGAACAACGAAAAATAATAAAAACGACGTAATAATAATATACGTATATACATTTAGATTTCGCGATAGGCACCGATCGGATACCATTGTAATACGAGTAGTGTAATACTATATAGTGCGCTTTATGCTTAGTACCGTATTTTTCGTCCGTTATTTCTTCGCTGGCATATGGCGCACAGTGCCGAGCACCCGTGTATGCGTATACCTCTATTCATGCGATTTTGCAAAATTTTAAGCGTATTCGTGTCGGCCATTATTATTATTATTGTAGTACACTCGGCTGTTAAAAAACGCAAACGAATAATCTGTTTGTAAATATACGCATGAGCATTACGTGGACTCAATTCACTGTGACAAATACAGCATTTAAATAAAACTACGACACAACATTACTGTGCAATGCCTACAGATTGTTACCTCTACGGACTACGGTACAACTGAACGGTTTTTTCGATAAGAATTGTACAAGTTATTCGAATATTGTTTCGACCCGTTGAGTATAATAACGCCATCGACGTGTATTGAACTTTGGAAATCCCGTCGAATCGGTAGTATAATATACAATGTAAATGGTTTGATAGATAAAAATATATCATTGAGTCAATAAATTATCTATAATATATTGTAGAAAATATGAATAGGATTGAATTTAATTACGTCAGTATAGTTCTTACACTTTACATAATGTTTAATATACAAATGACGTACAATAATATAATCAAAAGAGATTTTATATCGATCTCTATATAGTATTATGCTAGAGAGGTCGGTCCTCTTGCACCACTGTTACAAGTCTCATAATCATATTATTATTACGTATAATCATCGTTCATCGCCCATTTCCGAACACCGCATATCCGTGGACCGTGGTATATACACGTAGTATCTTCGTTGATTTTCGCATTGCCGACAAACTTCCTGCGTCTGTTATAATTTAAAATCTGCTACGGCTTAACCGCAAGCGGTTCAAGTATTTAATATTCAAACAAGTAATATTATCATTATTATATAATGCGGGATCCTACATCGCGTTAAATATGGGCTTGTTGATGACCTAGTTATTTACATATCTGTGCATGGCGCATTGCTCACGTGTTAATTATTAAAAATATACTATCGTAGTCTCCTTTGCAGTGAGAACGCGTCGCTCTTTCGCGACGAACACAGATTTTCACTTTATTTCAACTATTTCTACTCGCAGCGCTTATGTTTTGTAATAACTGTTGTTGCTCGCACATTACGCTCGTCACGCGCATATACCTTAAAAAAAAATATATCTATATATATACTCGTAGTGTTTGGTTTCTCGAAAACTTACTTAGTCCAACGTTTTAAAAACCTATAAATTATCATTAAAATTATTATCATTATATTATTTTTCAAGTAAACCTTCGAGTTTCGTTTGGTCCCGGTTTCGACTTTTAGAATCGAAACAATTTTTTTTTTTTTTTTAACTCATAAATATCGCACACGGCATCCACGCGTTTTGCGCAGTAAATAACATTTTATTATTAGCAGCTCTCGTGCGAACCATCTAATACTGTAAATTGTACCGACGCCTTGCAATATTGTGTTACAATACGTGAACAAATGGCCACACCGCAGGTGCAGAATTATCGGTGTATATATGTGCAGCGAGAATTCCGTTCGGCGCACCATTATTATTGTACATTATTTTATATTATTATCTTTCCGGAGCAATAAATCCGACCAAAACGCGTGTGCAACGTCATATACTTAATATCACCGAACAAACAAACGAAAATGTATAAACCGTACATTCTTCGGAATCTGCGTGCATTGTTGCGACGTTGGCGTATAATAAGTAAATATATATGTATAGGAACATACGGCTTATATTTTTATCCAATCGAACGCGCTACGCTAAGTCGAACCATTGCCCACGGCCGTTATCCCGTGGCTGTGCAATACAAAATATCCGGCTCTTTGACGATGATGCAACGATAGCGGCGACACGGATACAACAAGGATGCGCTATTATGATAATAATAATTAATATATTACGTATGTATTTGGTCATCATCAATTATTATTTTACACTGGGCAGTGCGCTGTGCGGCGTCACGATGGCAAATGCGGTGGTTGTATTATAAACCAGCCTCTCACGTTACGACTGATGGTCGGCCGGAGATGTCGGTGATAGCGATATCGAGACAATTAGAGTCCCGGGAAAATAATAATAAATCGTATGTTATCCGTGTCGTAATGTATAGCACGCGTATTTAAATGATTGTATTTTGCGGCGACATGAAGACGTGCGTATATCCTTCCTCACTGTTTCCTCTGCTGTCGCCGCCGGTGATAATGCATATCGGTCGCTGCTCGATTTCTCAGTGCGAACGTTTTGATACCACACCGGTACACGGACATATTAACCACTATAGAATCTAGTATGGTTAGATAATCCGACCTCTAGTCTCGGAACCTTCAATGATATGATATTTAAACGGTGAACGGCGGCGCATCACTATTTGACCAACGGGTATAATATCTCAAAATTTTCATTATTAATATTGCGGATTAACGCGTTTATCGAGATCAATTTGTTTTGCGCGCGCATCGATTAAAAAGTAAAAATACCGCGGGAATGCGTTAATATTTTCGATGACGAAAATCGTGGTCTGAACTCAAAAAAAAAAAAAAAAAATGAATAAACATAATTATTAGTTCCGGAAGTTGTATCACTTTTCTCGGGCTATATAGTATATACATCATGCGTTGTAGCGTATTATTATGCGAACAGTGATAGCGCATTGTCTCAATGTACTAAGAAAGCGTATACGTGTTATACTACTCATTATACGTTATAATATGGCACGGGTGTTGCTGGACAATAGTTGTAAATATTAAACGCGATTATTGTCTCATAAAGTGAAATATAGTTGCAGATAGATCGCAGTGCCTCGAGTGTCAGACTTGTATTTTAATAATAATATATCCGCATATGTTTGTTGCGACCGCGTGAATATGATGTGAACCAGTGGCGTAGTTATGGGGGGGATGATGGGGATAGATCCCCCCAGAGCCTTTTTTTTAATGTTTAATGCATTGACATATAAAATATAATATATTATAATTACGGATATAATCCACCATGTCCTTATCTTGGCTCTCAAATTATATCTTTCGCCCATCATATTATCATACATTCATACAATCATACGCGAAATGCAATACCATAGGGCATAGATCAACCAAGTGTTTTTTCTACAAATTTCTATTTATAGACATAGAATATTTTTTCGTGTGAGAACTTACATTCCAGTATAATTTTTTTCGTGGAGGAACTTACATATGTAGTGTGTACCTGCTTACCTGTTATGTTTCGTGTGGGAACTTACTAAACCCCCTTTACGTTTGTCCAATTAATTAAATATCCCTCCCTCAGAATCAAATTGTAACTACGCCACTGATGTGAACCAATAATAATCGTTCCGGCATCACTTAGTGTAGCGTGTAAAAATCTAGGATCAAGGTCGGGATTGTGGTGAGAGTTTTTCCATAAAGTCATTAATCGTACACAAGTCGCCACGCGGTATCGCGCCTAGTTGCGAGTACGAACCACCAACGTGTCAACCTTGTGCGGTGACTGCGTGCATCGTTGACACTTTGACAATGTCTCGTTTTGAGCACTATACTGTGTCGTTATTATACTCACCGCGCCGCGGTTCCGTTTCTTTCCGAAAACCGTGGTCGGGGTGCGCGCTAGTGCGAGGTCGATGAGACGCGATGCCACTACAATATATCGAAAGCGTTCGAGCGTTTTAATCCATCTTCGTCTTTGTCGAAAATGCGCATGCACAACACGTGCGAAATCAATTGTCGTCGTAGCAATTCGCGCGTGGGCTCTCGCATGTAGACGTGATTCGTACACACACGTATTCTCGACAGCAGCTGCGGTGTTAACGAATCTGTCAGCCGGTGTATCGTCGTCGCCGCGGCGTTTCGTCGCTCACCGAGACGTTGTGTCGCTGTGTGACCATTGATTTCAAACTATATATAATATGCACACACGGGAAACTATATTAATATTTGTTGTATGTCTATTGTCGGAAGCCTGATTTCATCAAGTCGAATACATACGATTACCGACGACGTCTGAAGGTTGCGTCCACACGTAGGTGCTAAACCTTTTAACAGTGCGAATTAGATTATTGTAATGTACCATACCTGTATGTTCTAAAATCAATAGTAAGACTACTACGCGAAACGCGCTTACCCGATTTGCTCGTTGCGAAGTAAACTGTACGACTACAATATTTGATAAGAACCGGAAAACATCTACAAAACCCATATCTTACTTCTTTTCTGTAGACGCAGACGCCGCACAATATTGTTCGTTTATCGTTCGAAAATCACTGTCAGAACAACTAACACATACGTTTTATGGATAATCTATGTCTATATAAATAATTATCTAATGATTCTTGTCCGTATGGTTATCCGTAATGATTAATAATTAAAATATTGAAAAATATTATTTACAATCAAATTATATGCAATTAGAAATTAAATTACTTTGACTAATATTATAAATCATTAGCTAGATTATGAGCCATAAAAATCTAACAATCATTCAGAATAATATTACACCAAATAGTTAAAATATTATTGTTTAGACGGATTGCGATAACATGACACCGGTGCCTGCAGGTGCTCTCTATAGTAGTCTAGCCATGGTGACGGGGTGGTACGATAAAATGGGGTTTGGTAAATTAAAAGTTCCCACACGAAACAAACTATAGGTAAGCAGTTACATAATATATAAGTTCCGATATGAATAAAAATATACGATTACGTAAGTTCCGATATGTAACTAGAGTACAATAACAGATTATAACTTAAAATTAATAATGTATGGTATGGTCATGTACAACGTTTGAGTTTTCAGCTTATAAGGCCAAATTAAATAGTAATAAGTAACAACTAATATTATTTTATTAATTTATATACATATATATTATATTCAGTGATCTATATTATATTACATTTTTTTATAATATACAAAAAAACATGTGTACATTTAAAAAAATAAAAATGTCTATAATATTAGTTATACGTATAAAAAAAAAAATTGTATTTATTATAATTTTTACATGTATAGAAATTAACATGACAATTTCATATTGTACTCCATGTATATCTTTTTCATCTCCAAACTTGTATACGTAACGAGGTGCACATTCTGTTTTCCTTACCACTGGATGATTTTTACCTGGTTAATATTATGCGGAAAGTCCGATAGAACATCGCGTTGGTGAAATTATTTCCAACCACACGAACACACACACACGCACACAAAACTTTACGTTTACTCCTGCAAATGCGTGCAACTGTGTAGGTAATAATTATATTAAATATATATATATATATATATATATATATGGGTGATAAATGATAATGATATAATAATGTATACGCGTGTGTACACGGTTGCTCGTGGTGGAAATGTAAAAGACGCAATACGAACCACATACGCAATATATATATATATATATATATATAGAAGTGATATAAGTTATTTTGGGACTAAATATATATTATTATATATCGTGTCGGTACGCCGTCCCGGGATTTTGTATATTACTGTATGTATGAGAAATTAGCCCCGGAGAGCTCGTTATTTTCTATTATGTATCGTTATTATATGTTACGGTGCGTATATTATATAAATATGTTTGTACTATGGAATGTCTCGGGCCGGTGGTAGTGGCTCGCGCTAGCTATATTATACGGCAGCTGTGCGTTGAACCGCCAACGCCAAGTATTAATGTCGGCTTGCCCAGCGAATGTGTGTAAAATATCAACACCGGTGCGACTAATACGGTGACGATGGAGTGGGCGGCGGGAAAATCGTATAGCATAATAACGTAAATTCAGTGCACATAACATATCGATTAGGTAACTGTAATAATAATATAATATGTATACCGAATAACATTTAAAGTTTGCGAGGTCAGGGTGAAACACTAACAATCGTAGGCTCCTTCGGAAAAGAAGAAAAAAATCAATTAATGAAATTGTACCAATTTTTTGATCCATACATCATCACAATGAGTTAAAAACAAATCAAAAAAAAAACTATTAGTTATGCTTAACATTTTTTGAATCGTACGATTTTTTATTTTATTATATTTTTACGTAGAAATGAAAAAGCATATACATGGTTGTGTTGTATATATATATATATATATGATAAGCAGAAAATCACCGCTTCTAAATTGCTTAAAATAATATGATCGTGAACAAAGAATTTAAATTAAATGTGGCCTTTTGAATTTATAATGAAAAATTACTCAGACACTAATAAGTAATAGGACTGTGATGGGATTGAAGGTTTACATTTAGTTGGTATTATCACTTTTTTACTGAGATAATATGATCGGTTTACAAACATTTATCCGCAAGATTTTTCCCACGAATCGCTGTCTGGTAGTACATCCTACTGCCGCGTGCCCGTCTTTGCTAACTAGACTCTATCATACATAAAATCTAATCAAGTTATTATTCTTACATATTCATATTCTGTTTCCGGAGAATGTGTATAGTAAAACGTTGTAGAGTTCGAAATATTTTAACTAAGAAAACACCGTCGTCTCATCCGATCCAAGACGTTTATTACAGTCTTGATAACTGTCAGAATTATACCGTGTTAATCCATCGCCCCTATTTTCCGAACAATCCGTGAGGAGCGATTTAGAATTCTTGTCAAACTTTTGTGTGATGAACTTCGAAGGCCAAAGTTCTCGTGAAGTCATAATGTATTAACGTTCATTTGCATACAATAATTCGGAAACTGAAATTGGAATTGGCATGTATATATATGCACAATAAATATTTACACATACCGCAAGCTTGCGCGCAATGCAGCAATAACATGTATGTTTTGCCACTGCAACAGTTCGCACGCCACCGTACCTATATTTTAATAGTAATAATAATAATAATTTATTCAACTTAGGTAGTATACATGAAAACAAAATAACGTAAGTAATCATATTAATTGAGCTGATTACTCCTTTCTTTAAGCATGCTTGTGATTCAACTCCGAATCGTGGAAACCTTATGGGCTGGATTCTAAGAAACGCCTGTTGAACGAAATTCTAGAGGTGAATAAAGAATATGGACGCTACATTTTTTACAGTCGTTTTCTTAGTATTTTTTAGTTAAATATATATACATAACGCCGGTGCCCAGCAAGTTATTGCAAAAAATAATAAATTCATTGATGGAATATCACATACATATTACTTAACTATACAATATAGTGTACAATTGAATTGACTGTAAAAAATACAATTTATATGTAAACTAGCGTATATTTTTAATTTTATAATTCGTAAAATAAAATTCTCATTTAGCTCCAATACAACATTACAATGCGATCAAACCGCCCGTTTCAGTGAAAACTGTCAAATCTACAATGAAACACAAATATATGTATAAACATATAACACCACCGCTCCACCCCTTCCAATGTCTACTTTCTTTTAGTACACTATTCATTATTAATATTCGGTGCAAAACAGTTTTGGAACAAATGACATCATATTTTAATAATAATCAAAATTAATGCGTATAAATCAATCGATTTGTAATGTTAATTTAAAAACAAAAAACGTATTCAAATAAAAATCCAAAAAGTTATGATGCACCCACTATTTTGCAACTGCAACAAATGTGATGTGCTGGGTTTTTATTATTTATAAACTAAATTAAATACCTCACCTCCTCTCCTATTGGCGTGATAATCATCTTTATGTGATATATTTTCGTCGGTTAAATGTACCAATATAGGATTACGTGCTGAATGATCAATAAAAGAGAGTTTTTAATATCGAACTGTGTTATGTCTTTTTTTTTCAATGTATGCTCACACGCATTAACTTATATTGTATAAATATATATTTTTAGTGGATTATATAATATTCTACTTGAATACCTTATGAGGTGGTTTAAAAATCTCAATACTACAGTGCAAGACACAGCGGCGTGTGTTGAATTTAATAAAAATTGGGAGTTCTCAAAACATGTAAGTACTGGTAAGTGGTAGTTTTGATAGCCGATACATGTGCTGCTACGTACTCTGGCGTAGCCCTATAGGTTTACTGTTAGTATACGATTGAAAATAATATTATATCCCACGCCCCGCGGGTAACATCACACGTTATCTTATTGTTTTGAAGTACTTATATTAAATTCGAATTATTGAGTCGTAGTTATAATAATGTTCGATGTACCTATTATGAAAATATGAAGAAAAATGTTTAACTCCAGCATACTCGTGGATGACTAATTAGTATTTATTAGATAACTGAGCGTTTCAAGTATGATAACCGCATAGGGACAATGAATGTAAAATAAATATAGTATATATAAAAGCGAAATGATCAACGATCGTTTGTAGATGATTTATATTATTTTATCATTGCCACGTTCAATGTTTAATAGATATATCGACGAATAAAAAATTTAAAAAGTGTAATTAACTATGTACATCGATACGTCTGTAATATTAATTATGGTGTACTTGACCACTATAATGTAACTATAATAATTATAATGGATTAAATTAAAAAAAAAAAATTGAAGTTTTCAATGAAAACCCATCCACTTATCATTTTTAATTTTAAACACATTCACTGACATTAATATGCGAATATGTGTTATTCTTTTGATACAACAATGAACCAATAAAACAATAAAATAGTATTCTTGAGATATCAAAATGAAGATCACATATTCAATGATAACAGAAACAAATATTACAGTAAAATTATCCACTGCATTTTCTTTCAAAGTATAATTCCGTCCAAACGGATGTCAAACAAATTCTGAAAACTATCAAACAAATTCAAACAAATTACGCTCTATATGATAGCAAAAAAAAAAGTAAAAAAATCCCAAAATTTGACTCCCGGGGGGCCGGAGAAACGTTTCTGCAGCCCCCCTTGAAAAATCGATTTAAGTCCGAACGGATGTCAAACAAATTCTGAAAACTATTAAACAAACTCAAGCAAATAGTAAACAAATTATCCTCGAGTTGAAAATCCCAAATTTTAAAAAGGGGAGAGGGCAGTGAAATGTACGTGTATAATTGCTTGTAAGTCATCGTACTCAATACTCTTCAAAATGAAATGTATAATTTATTTCTAATCGCAAAGCATGGTTTTACTACAAGTACTCAAGGTAATTATAATATTTACCTTAATTGTGTATCATAAAAATGTCTAATAACATGATTTAGAATGATTAAGTTAAGATATGCAATGTTTTCAACACACCATTAATATTAAATATGCTTTTGGAAAACATATATTTATCCCTCAAAAACCAACTAGGTGTATTCATATAATAATAGTGTTTTAGAAGACGGTATGTAAAAAGTATTATCATATTATTATTATTAGTAATAGTAAAAGTAGTAGTAGTATTACTTATTTAGTAGTAAATATAGATAATTTAAATTTATTTTACAATTTTAATTCGTTAACACAAGAAAAATTAGATATAATATTTATACATAAAATACAAAATCAGTGTCGGGATGCGAACGTATTCCTCACTGTAAAAACAAATCTAATAAAGTTATGCAAGTTTTCTTCCACCGAATTGTTTCAGTGGTTTCAAAGAGTATTTTTCAACACAGATACGTTGAAATTAAACAAAACTTTAAAAACTAAATCTCAGGTCTCGAATTTTTTGAACATCAAACGTTTGCATTTTTAGTTATTTACCTAGGTGATCATGTAAAAAAAAAAAAATGTTTTTACCATAAAACTGCTAGTGTATAAGTTGTTATTTTTTATCAATGGCTTATTAAAATGTATCCTGTTCCCGTTTTTTTTCGTCCTACAGTTATAATTTCTTGAAACGATAACAATAACATTAACATTTACATAAACGTATTTTAGTTTTGGATATACAAGTATAGTGCGTCAAACTAAAAAACTTATAATAATATTGACAACAACAATATTATTGTTCATTGATTTTGTTTCTGCGTCTCGACGATCGAGTCAATATTTTTGTTAATTGGTTATACTATCTACCAGAAGTTTGTAAAAATACTACTTATTCCCCTCCCCATACATATCCCAACACACGAACGAACGTCCCTACCGTGCAATATTACTTTTAGAACTTTTCGCATTACCCGACGAGACGAAATTATCAAATCCACCGTGCGCATTTGATACAAATCGAGTACATGTTTAAAATTAAATTATTCAAATAATATATTCTTTGCGCACACTGCTAAAAGCGACCGCACAAGTAATCATCTGAGATATATTTAAATCAGACTAAATTACAAAACAAAGTGTGTCGCGTGAAAAATTAATCGTTCCGCGAAAACCGCCGCGATCATCTCGTAGCAAGCCCGCGGGATTCAAACATTACGTTGAATAACAAATGCCTCGCATTGTGTTGTATATTAAAATAGTATACACTCTTTAGCTTTTTTCCGTGTAACATAATTATTTAATTATTCACACAATTAAACGTGTCGTTTCTACGCAATGTGTCGTCCGCATGCGAACCGCACTCGTATTGCGCGTTTTATAACAATAATTTATCATGGACACCTTCGTAAAATCAGTGACCACCGTTTTTATTTAAACTCGATGTTATATTATGATTATCCGTACCGGTACACTTTACGAGTATACCACGCGTACCAGTCAATTGTATACAGCATGTCCCAAAAGTCCCGTATCACTCCTAATATCTCCATGGAAAATCAATATATTTAAATGCGTTTTTTTTTTTACAATACTAAGTATGGAAATTCTGATTCAATGGTATAAAATTCAATTTCTTTTTTTAAAAAATTCGAAAATTGTCAAAAATTTTTTTTATGCATTTAACAATGTCAAATTTTTAAGATAGCTATATTGTTAAACATATTTTTTAAAACAGTTCAAAAAAAAAAAAAATTAAAATTGAATAAAAATTGATCTAGTTAGAGCAAATTATGTTTTTGAATAATTATAATAATAGATATGTTACCTAGCAAAACACGAATTGCTCGATTTAATTAATTTCGACTGGAACGCTGATTTTTTATGACAATCTGTAAATATTTAATTTTAAGTGGAACTTTTAGGAAAGATTAAAATCAAATCACGGTCCGGACGTATCCAAATACCAAAATTTGCAACTTTATTATTAGTTAAGGATAATGTAATTTTACCTTTTTCTAAAAATTGAGACATTAATCTGTTTATAACAATGTACGATGGTTTTTTACGATCAGGATACCCAATTCCATAACTATAAGCTGCTTGTCTATGGTCTATGACTGTCGTTGTTTCGGAAGTAAGATTTCACCATGTCGATGTACTGGTGTACTGAGAATGTATGAGTCATTTTAAATATTAAACAAAACAAGTAAGAAATAAAAAGTTATAGCCAAAGGGAAAAGGCACAGTACGTACTGTACGTATAACACTAATAGCAGTAATAGCAAAGAAAGAACACAAGATAATAATTTTATTTATAATTTACAAAATTGCGATATGCGTAGGTATTATTGTTATAAATCGCATTAATTATAACTGTAAGATTATGTCCAATTTCGTAACTTTAAATACACTTCATAATAACTAAAATACTTAAAAATAGGTAACCAGTTTCACTGTTTAGCAAACGATAAGACATGGCTATTTTTATTTCTATTCAAATCAAAACTTTAATTAGGTACCATTTAAAAGTATTGTCATGCTGAAATAGATATTTTATTATTGAAATGTGAAATAATTGATTTTTATGTTACAATTATTCAAAAACATAATTTGCTTTAACGTGGTCAATTTTTATTCAATTTTAATATTTTTTTTTTGAACTGTTTTAAAAAATATGTTTAATAATATAGCTATCTTAAAAGTTTAAAATTCTTAAATGCATAAAAAAAAATTTTGACAATTTTTGAATTTTTTAAAAAGAAAAATTGAATTGTATGCCATTAAATCAGAATGTCCATACTTAGTGTTGTAAAAAAAACAGCATTTAAATATATTGATTTTTTATGGAGATATTAAGGGCCATACGGGACTTTTAGGACATGTATATGGTTTTAGAATGGCTGCGACGGATACAGTTTTAATCTGGGATCGACACGAAATAACTCGTTCAAAACGTGTAAATTGACTGAAATCTTCAGGACTTATATATATATAATATGTAATATGATAGTATATAATATGTACATTAAACATAATAATATAATTTATACGTAGTAAATGGGTCCTTGCTTAGTATTCGGTGAAAACAAAAATGTTACAAGTGAATTATTAACGTGGCCTAAACCGATTATTGACAGCATTATTATAAAGGTATAAGTACACTATTATACATTGAGCCTATTATCGCAAAATCCACCGCAGGTATAATAATAAAAAAATAATTTAAATTTTCATAAAAACGCCGTTCGAGAAACATCAATAATCTAGTTTTGTGACTGCACATTGTATTAAAATGATATTTACGGACAATAGACGCCGAGTGATAGTCGTCGTATATGAGATCCGTGATACGTAGTTGTAACAAATAAAAGTAATTGAACAGTATCCAATTCCGTGGTAGATTATTTTTGTTACGTAATAAACGCTGTGTATACGTATGTATGAGTTCCAGTCTCCCAGACAGCTCCTGACTGTACACATGTAGAATATAACATAATATACTTGTTCACCGGTGGCATATTTAATACGGATGCGGGATATGGACGATCTATTCCTTTGACCTATTTTTAATGGTAAACCTTTGTCTAGCGAGCGAAAAGCTTAAAATTCTGGCGATTCACATTCCTTTATAAATAATCATTAAAACGTGTATGCTCCAATTTTTTTAATCGAAAATGTCACAGTATCCACTATTACAAGTCAAAAAAATACGTATCTACATTTTTTTTTTTTTTTCAATGATACGAAAACCTTGACAAGAAATTATGTACGATATGCTGACACTTGGATTGAAAAACATTAAACTATACACGGTAAATCCGTTTTTATATTTACACGAGAAGATATTAAAATAACAATGACGGGAACAGCTCTCACCTTACAAAATTTTCATTGTAATATCTACGATCGTTGAACTGATCAGAACTGTTTGACGTATGAAAAATATGCCGAGCTACTACAGCACATGCATGTACCGCACAGTACAGTACACAGTACACAGCACCGAAAATCGGGTCATCAAAATTTCCTAATAAACACAGCCCTTTTCACTGAGCACATAATATTATAAACCTACATGACCGTTTCGTGTTTTCTTCACTCAGTGCCATTATAATGTGTAATTCCATTTATCATTTTTCTCCCCTTGTCCGTTTAAAATCTATCAATCATGATGCCCTATCCATACATATAAGATATAACACCTAGTTTACATGAAAAATAAAATTTTACCATTTAGTATGTACATACAGGGTATCCCACGAACTTAGACCACCAAATATATTATTTTTTTACGAAATAATGAAGATTATTGGACTAGTTTTTTTTTTTTTTACATCTTATCCATCAGGCTATCTACAGGAATAAAGACTGAAAAAATATGAAACGTTCACATTTCAAGAATTCTAAAATATATGTACTTATAAAAGTCACAACTTTAAATTTTTCGAAGAAAATAAAATATAAATGTTATTTTCCTTAATTTCTGAGTTGTAAATAGAGAGAAAAAAAACATAATTTGATTAGGTACTTTCATTATTTCAGTAAATACATATCTGTGCACATACAGTATTCTGTATAATATATAACGTACATATACTATACAGTATCTCTGATTCCATCTGCATAGTGATATAGTGGGTTTGTGTTCGCATTTGGGCGTGACACAGAGTAATATTCGTGCGAGTATGAAAAACAATGGAATACGCACACACACTGAGTCCGGTACCTACGACAGAATGGAATGGTACAATTGGCGACGGCAAGTGGGAGCGCGTATATTGTACTGGAAGAAAAGAGTTCAGCGGTCGGAGAAGATGCGTAGGAGGAGACCGCGTCCGCGGGGAAAACGCGAAGAGAGAAAAAAAAAACTTTAATACAATTTAAACACTGCCTCCACGCCATAGTAGTCGTCATCACCCTCTGAAGGTCCATCCGTCAACGTCCGTACGATTTTTATAAGCCTTTCCGATCACTACAGCGCGCGCAGAGATTCCGCCGTTTTCCCATTAACCGTTTTTAACGAATAACGAGACGACAACGGTGGCAACGAAGAAAATGAGGAATAATCGTATACTTGCACACACACACACACACACGCATGCACACTTGAGCTCACGCGCACAACTCGGAGTCGCCTAAGACTATCCGAGCCCCTTTTCCCGATTATTTTTGAAGATAAACGTTTGCAATGCAAAACGTTGTCGTTTCCTTTGCTGTTTAGTGATTTATTTTAAAATATTTTTTAAGCTATGAAAATAGTTGTTCATTTCGACGGCTTTAATTATTAGGTAAAATTAAGTTAAGACCGCTTAGACGTTACGAAAGTCTTTACTTGATTTAACATTTATATCCAAATTTCATAATTTAACTTAATTATAGAAACATAGAATCATATTTGAATAATACCCTAAATGGAAATAAGGATATTTACAATTCACTATGAATGATATTAATTCTCCTTCGACGATATGATTCATATCGTTCTTGAAAAATGTTTGAAAAATAAATATATTTATAATGTTTTCTTATTTTCCATGTCTAGTTAATATTTCTAAACTTAAATAAATACTTTATTTTTACATACTAGTTTCCTTTTTAAGATCTGTTACGTCGATCATTATATGTTACAATATTTTATCTGATTCATTCAAATTATATATAATACATATGTGTTGTATGTGCTTTAAAAATCTTAATGTATAATAAGCATTATTACATAAATAAAACTTTCTATTTACTCTTCGTGGATTTCCACTGATGGATGATAATGTTACAATACTTGGAATACATGGAAATATCCGTTATTTGTTAGTTTAATATTTAGAATAAAGAATAAAGTAACAACGTTTTTCATAAAAAAAAAAAATTATAATTTAGCTGTATATATGATTATAGTTATTTTAAATATTATCCCAGAAAGTATTTAATACTAATAATGTTAATACCGAGAAAATGAATAAATTTGTATTTATTTTATTTTCATATATTATTTAAGTTTGAATCCTTTTGAAGATATGTATAAGTTATAGAGTTACAATTAAATTATTCTATTGTTAAATAAACTAAAAAATATAAGTTAAGGAACATAATATATTAAATTATTCAATAGTTACATTAATATCTAATAAGAAATAACATACTCATTAAAGCTTAATTAATATGAATTGGTATAGATCTTAAACAGATCAAGAGTGGGGTTATTGAAATCACTGAACTAATTTTTCATATTTATAATTACTTCAACAAATAGTGAATAAGAAATATCATGTATTTATATTTTAAAGAACATAATAATTATATTTAATATAATTTATACATGAAATATCATATATTTATCATTGTATTATATAATGCAATTTTTATCGCGTAAGCTATGAGTTTATGATCCTGAACCAATATACATATTATATAAATTGTATATTTATATCTGTTTAAGTTTTAACTTAACAGTCACATAATTGATTGAATGATTAATAATATTAATTTCAAAAAGTTTCAAAAAGCTCGTTGGACACTGTAACCGATAGTTTTTTTTAATTGTTATATCAGACAGGGTATATATACATATGAAAATATAGACTTATAAACCGTTTGTATTAAGCTAATGAATTATATTCATTTAAAAGAAGTTAAAAATGTATCACACGTTTTATGAGATAAGTTTAATAATCACAGGTCAGCTAGTATACATGTTTCCTTAATAACTCAATATATTAAATAACCTTCTGTTCAATAAAAATATATTGTATAAATAGGACGTGATAACGTTTAAAATTTTAAATAATAATATAAAATACTTTTTTAATCTAAAAAAATGTCATTAAAAAATATACTAATTATAAGTGATTAAATAAAAAAAAACTACCACCGTTTCTTGTAAAAATATTCGGTTATGCTGTAGTTTAAAACTCAAAACAATTATAAAAAAATAAACTAAACCTTAAACTTTTTTTACCTAAATATAGAATTATGAATTATTTTTTCAAGCCATGTAGAGCATAAAATTACTTATTTTACCTAAAGAAATATAAACACTTGTTTAACAAAATATAACATCGACACCAAGTTTTTTTTCCGATTTACACATTTACACATTTACACATTTATTTTATTTCTGATAAAATGGGGAACAAAATTCTATCTTTTGGATCCGATTTCTGATTTTATGAGATACGATATAGACGTTTAGTATAAATTTACTACACGAAAAAGTTTTCATACAAAAAAAAAAAAAACATCATTATAAAATCAGTATACTTACATTCCTATCGCCGCGCTCGGTATCCAAAAGATTATTAATATACGTTTTGTAGATTATCCATACATTTCTCAGAACAGTGAATATCGTTATAAAAAACTAAGTTGTTTAAACCATTTTACTTTAATAAAGCTAATTATAGAAAATTAATTAGCCAGAGATGCAAATAGGAAATCGAATAACTTTCATTTTGTTAATCCTTATACTCGTACTCTATCATCTTTTCTTATTAAAGTGATTTTTTTTTTCTTTTGCTTATTCAAAGGAGATTTTTTTATAAAAAAAATAAAATAAAAGTTTTATAATTAAAAAATTACTAAAATTAAACTTTATAATATTTATAGCTAAATCAAAAACAAAATATTTAATACAAAGTAAAACTTATTATGTGTTTGTATAAGAAAATGTTATTTTGAAATTGTAATGACTTCAATAATTAAAAAAAAATATATTAACTTTTTCATTGCATTCGGATTCTTGTGCGATGCACATTGCGTAGTGATAAATAATTATTTTAATAACACAATGTTGATAACGGGCTTGTATATTAACTTATAGTACCGAGACAAATGAATGTTTTCTTTTGGAGTATGGTGAATACAACGTACAATGTATGAACATAGAGTTGTTTTCATTTTCAGGCCGTATTATCAGAGACCAATAGTAATATCTTGATAAGCTAATTGAGAAAATATGCGTGATAAAAAACTTTATTACATCGACACTCATACGATGAATATCGTCATAAGATTACGTACGACAAAATAATAATAATAATATTTACATTATTATATTCTCCAAAAACGCGTATGCCGATATATCATTTGCTGTTGCAGTGTGTCCAACGCACGGATTTGGACCGTGGATCACGTCTGACCACGTATAGCCACGAGTAATTCCTTCATTTATTAACATGTCAAACGGAGAATATTTTTTAAGAATAAGTTAACCAGATATATCGCTTGATGATATTATTTTGTCGTGAAACGGAGAACGAGAAAAGTCAAATTGAAATCATCTCAAATACGATCTTCATGCGGAATACATATAGTAATAAACTAATAACATATTATTATTATCACTGGCAAGGGTTCACAATTGACGGTACGAGAATCTTCCTAAGGGTACGTTGGTCAAAATTAGTAGATTAGTGATGGTGTTTAAAGAGAAAATACCTTGCGTGTAGCGAAACTTAGACTAGATTATGAATAATAAACAAAAAAAAAATTGACTCGTCTTATAAGTTTGAAAATCAATGTAATAACTAATTTTGATAACTTGTATTAGTTGTAACTTGTTTTAGTGCGTTGCGCGTAAAAATAAAATAATATTAAATAGTGAAATAAAATAAATATCCTTATTTTGCAATAATTGAACACATTTTATATTCATAAATCATTATACTACTAAAAGCTACGAATAAAATTAAAAGAAAACGTGAAAAAGTTGAAAACCTCAGAAATGTGCACAGTAAAATATGCATTTATGCTCTTATTGTGTAGGTATTTAATATGTACCCTATAAAATGAAAAATATTCAAAAAGAAACCGATAAAAAAAATTGTATTTTCATTATTTCTTACACGTTTACATACAATTATATTATATCTATATGATTCATTTTCGAATGAAAATTACTCGGATCATCATAAACATGTAGAAATAAACACGACAACTAATGTATGATTTACGAAAACTTACTCAATAACAGATTACTACTTGTCTCTGATAGGTTTCAGATAGGATAAGAAAACAACTTCGTTTTGACGACTTACCTAGGCTATTTTTTGGACGATTAAGAAACATGTAAATGCGTAATATAAATCCGAGCCCTACTTATTAAGTAGCCGCTGTGCACGTACACGCTGAAATGAACGTCCGTCCCGAATCCGTCTCGAACCGGGTGGGGGTGGGGGGCGATTAATTAACCCGCCGGAGGGATGATGGCCGCGTCATGCGACGGGGGATCCCCAGACGAACATTATAAACTCACTCGCGGTGCCGACAGGCAATATGGGAACTCGACAACAACAATTACTACGCCATTATATGTATGCGTTTATATATGTATTATTATCGCTGTTTGTGCGTGGCTGTACGCCTTCATCGTCATCGTTTACCGTATACATATATATATATATATATATATATATTTATATAAACACATGTCTGTACAACATTACTCATTGCACCTCCCTCCCACGTGTTCCCCAATTATTACCCCGACGGTGAAACCCGCTATTTCCTCCGGTGGGAGGGAGCACGGTTGTAGGTCACGGGTCGTACTTTATCGCAATATTGTTATCCCTGTATACGCGGTACGTACAACACCGTTGCAGTAAGTCTCGGAATGGTATTGTTTTCCTTTTGAAATTCGACGATGTCATTGGCGGGAAATGAAGTTACAAAATGGAAATCACTGTGTGGTATACTAATTTAGTGTTATTGATCGGATAGATCTTCTATGTAATTAAAACAAATAAAGGCATAGTGATCGCCACGTAGCCACGTAGGTACACGAGTCTTATTCATTTATTTATTCCTATGAATATCACATTAAAATGGACGACATCACTAAATTATAAAAAAAAAAAATGTCCATAATTTTGCTAGCAGATTAAATTATTAATATGGCTAGAAATACTTCTAATTATAATCATACTCGTATTAAGGTCTCTAAAAACAAAACAAATATAATAATTAAATATTGCGATGAATGAAAGTCGACACCCAACGAATCCAACCAGGTCATTGCCTCGAGGGTTACTTTGGTGAAGTCGACAAAATAACCGTCGTATCTTCTTAGTCGGTTGTCCAAAATGAAATGTTGCATCGACTGTACACTTGCACCGCAACCGCACCCTGAGCGGATCTAAAAACGTTCATTCATACATAAGTTCACTACATCTTTCTTGTCCTGTTCGTATTCGGTCGAACCTAACACAGATTTTTCTAGTGAGATCCATGACCAGAACCGGAGTGCGTACGTTATCTACGTGATGCCTTCGGGTCACGTGATTTAGGTAAACATTTCTCGTGCCTGCACATGCACAATACATCATTAATACATTCACCGGACAATGTTGCCATTGAACAATATAACGATATAGCGTTGATTAAAGTATTATATCTTAATATATTAATATATTATATTCAATTTCTAATCAACAGATGCGATAATGCGATAATATGGGCTGTGAATCAGGATCGACTAAATTCGGCCATGCTACACAACTGTCCCATCGCAATATCTTAACTGTGCATGCGCTTTAGTTCATCTGAACAATTTGCCCCAATCGTATTTGTGGCCGTGACGATTACATATATTTGTATGTGGAAAGGGAATAGCTTGAGTCGATAATCGTTCAAGTCGAAAATGTTTTTCCATTAACAAATTGTGTTTTCAATGTGTTATAGCAACACTTAAATGTTTAGGTACCTACTATACTGTGTCATTTGGTAGTTTATCCGTCACGATTTAAATAAAAAATCTATATTAATATACATTTTAAATGGTTAGAATGGGTGTAAAACATATAATATGTACCGGGGCCTAACCTAACCAGGGTATCAGACCCATTGAATGTGCCTCTCTATTTAATGTTATATTGTGTTATTATTTGATACAAAAGACGTTCGACGTACTTACGTATACCACAATTGTGTGTATACGGGTGTGTGAGAAAATACAACGCAGACAACAATGTTTTATACTCGGAACCTCATCAATTAGAAGAGTCGTGGCAGTGCCGGACCAAAAGCTCTTCGCAATTTCTTTCTGTGCGCATCTCTCTATCACTTCGTCTCTGTCCGTCCGTCCCTCCACCCCGGTCATCGTGTTATATCTCTTTGCGTGATGGCGACAAAGGTTTTTTTTTTGTTTTTATACAACCGGCCATGTTTTCATCGTCTTGTCGTAATAATATATCGTGTGTACGCTTAACGTTCTAGTTTTTGCACTTTTCCGTCGATGTCATTCCTCGGAAGATCAAAACTGCAGTTACACATTACTACGTCATTACTCACGCACGGAGTCGAATAGTGGTAAAACCGTAATGAGCGCAATTTTTTCGCTGTCCACCAAATCTTTAAAACGGAAATATATGTGCGATATATATATATATATATATATATATGATACTATACGTGAACGGTTGACCATCCGACAAGGAGAATAAAGTTATCTGTGTTCAGATCAGATTTTTCCTCTATCACGAACCGACGAATTCGATTGTACGTAAAACAGTAAAATACACAATAATATAATCACGTCATAACCAGCATAGGTAAGAGATCAAATCGTGTACACGTAATCGTTGACTAACTTAGCGTTTAAACTTGAAAACTTTCACTCGCAAAATAAACCCGAGACCGTAACATGTATTTGGTCTACCGTTTAAACCGTTTTACGGAATAGTTTCTACAAATAAGAAAACTAGCAGAACCGAAAAAAAAAAACATCTCAACTTTCTTCAACAATTATAATACAATTTATTATACTTACCCAATTAGTTTATACTATATGATAGTAACACAACTATCTTGCTATTTGTTATTTCCTGTTTCTTACGTTTCATTATTGTCAACCGATTTTTAAAAATAAAAACATCATTAAAAAATAGAGTCTCAGTTTATTATTATCTTATGGTCTTTTTTTATTTTCATTCGTAAAATTAATTCTAAAATGTATTAAATTTTAATGCCACCCTTCGGTCTATTATAAAGAAAACACGTGGTTTTGATTATGATATGATAATATTACAAAATATCCATGAAAGTAAATATGAAATATATAAAATACTATAATGTTGCAATTGAAAAAAAAATAAAATAAAAATATTAACCCACTTATTCAATTATACATTTTTCATCGGTATATTATAATAAATATTATTGGTAAAACTAAATAACTGCACCAAACATATACATTTCCTAAATAATTGAAACAAAAAAATATTTAAAACGTTTATTAAAGATAAATTATTGCACGCACATACTCTCTACGATATGAGTATGTTATGGGTATCATAATTATTATAATTTAAAAATAACAAATAAAAAAGGGTAGTACATTATGAAGGGGCGTTGAATACTGACATTTAAAGGGTTACACTTTGCCAATTTACAAACACGCCTTCTGCACGATTAAATATGTAGGAAAAAAAAATACCGGAACAAAAAAAGGTTGAAAATCTGCTCTGTATAACGCCTTCAATTTCCTATTTTTATACTTTTAAACGTATCACTTTAAAAAAAAAAAAAATTACATTATAAAAATTGAACTAAAAATTATTAATTCTCGTCGTCTGTTACACTGGAAAAAAATTTTATGAATAAGATAGTATTTACATATTACAATATATTTTATATTATACATGTGTACAAATGATATTCTATGATTAAAACTCAACTCGTTGTTGCAAGTTAAGAAATTCTTAAACCCGATTATCCGTGTTAAAATAATATACCAAATATTTTCTCTAATACCTAAATACCTATAAATTATTTTTCAAACCGTTGCGGTGTGTGAAGTTGTTATATTTAACCCGTCCGTTTTGCGTAACAATAATATTATCATTATAGTTGCCGTAACGATATAATATATATATATATATATATATATTGAAGATTATGATGATTCACCCGACGTTGTCTTGAGTATACGAACCCGTATAAAACTTGAAGAAAGTCGAGCCGTGTTGTTTAGCCGTACGTACAAACAGACACGGAGTTGAATAATGTCGCATATACAAGTTGTTTATGTAACGTGGCTGCACCACCTATATTTACGGTATGTCCCGAGTAAATATACACTTATATTATTATCTGCGCTGACTAATAGCCACGGGTCGTATGTACAGGGGGTCGAGGGTGGCAAATTTATTATTATTATTATTATTATTATGTATACTCCCGTAGTTGGAAATCGCCGTTCTTTCCGCCGTGATTTATACATTGGCGAACGCACCACAGTTTCGAAGCCAAAAACTACTGTCGCCGCCCGTTCTCCGTTCACCGCAAACGCATCCGAACCGTTCCACGTAATAAAATATACACCACACACGCATATTATATATATATAAGCGGGCGTATACGAATATACGTTCTGTTTACGTAGCAATTTAACGCAGCGCAAGGACATCGTTTCAAACATCGATTATTACTTAAATGAAACTATTACCCACGATTTTGTTTATTCTTCCAGACCGTCCCGTGAATTAAACGTCACGAAACGCCGCCATCTGATCCGTGTAATATGGTTTTTATTGTGTGGGTACACCACAATCCGTATATTTATATACAAGCATATCATAATACCTCAGGGAACGGTTTATTCCGCATTTTCTGGAAATTAAGAAAAGTCCACGAAACGGAGACATACGATACATTGTTATTGTACACGTAGTATAAATACTATATATAGGGACACAGGGTATACCATGCAGTGGCCCCTAAAATTAAATGTGAAACGTTTTTGTCGAAATTTTACACGACCCACTGCATACTACGGTATTATCCCGATGGAAACATATACCTGTAAAATATTAATTATCGCTGTACGGTTTAATTAAATGTGTATTCTTATCTAATAACTGGCTGCGAAGAAAAACTTTTAAATATTCATTTTATTAAACGAAAATATTGGCCATTCTTCGGTGCAAAAGTTGTTGTGGAATTTTCAATGCATTGCAATTGAATATCGAAAAATATTGTTTTCATAATAGTTGTGGCAAATGCGAGCACATAACAGGAAATAAAAATCGTACCCTTTATTATATCCTAATAGTTAATAAAATGGTAAAAATTAGTTAATCTTATCGACAACAATAGCATTGTTATTGTTGTCATTCGCCACTACAATAGTGCTTTTGGCGTATAACATAGTAACTATTGGTTATCTTATTTATATTAATTTACTTCAACAGCCAACATAACTACCAAAACCTATATTACCTATAATTTGCTATAATTATGATTCATAACTTATGAAGCCCATTGTTACATGAATTTTCAGTAAAGACTCTATGGAAATATGCATAGCAACTTGAGTACAAAAATTGCCTATTTTATAATTGTATAAAAATTAAAATTTCAAAAAGCTTTTTTTCCACATGGTTAAAGGATGTTAAATACAAATTTATCTATAATTTTTTAATTGAATTCTTTTTTATTTCATTATAATAAAAAAAATAATAATAATACATACTGAGCGATTTCAATTGGAAAATCATGGTGGGCCCCGCTCATGATATAGATTAATAAATACAGAAATAACCCATTTCTAATATTTTGCAAAAATAATTTGTTTGTCTTATCAAAATGAATATTAATAATCATATAGTTTTATGCAGATTGAGTACATATCATATCAGATTATAGGTAACATTCTCGTATAATTTATTTTCCAAACATACAATGACGTATAACATGTTTAGTTTGTCTTTTCTAAATATTTTTAAAGTCATTCCCTCTGTTTGTACTGAGCGATTCATATATCTAACCACTAATAGTTTAATAATATTTATCATGTTTTATATCAATAATCTCTTGTTTTCAGAACCACGGATATATAACGGTATATTTATGCACGGGTAAAGAAAATTACGTACATTAATACCACAGTATTAACGATATTCGATTAAATTCTACAGTTTCACGATTTCGATGGGTTCCTTGGTGGTGTTCCATCGTAATTGGTTAATTAAATGAACTTCTAGTTTGTGTGTAACGAATAAATAATATGAAATCCTGTTTGACTCCGTACAAAGTCAATGGCTAAAGTCAATATGGCAGTGCAATATGATACGACAAACGTGAAAAAAAATTTTTAAAAAAACCCTAAATGCACGGGATCGTTTGCAATATCGTCCTCGCATTTTTTCTAATTTCCAAAAGACTAATCTTTCCGGGTTCGTGAACCGTTTGAACATCACATTATTTTTTATTTCAGTTTATATTCGCTGTGCCATAAATTAGTTCTTGGATAGATTTAGAACATTGTGACCAAACCAAAAAAAAAAATAATAATTTTATCCTGTTGTTTCTTTTCACGATTCATGTGAACTATGAAATATGTGTATAATAATCAGTCATCGGCCTTAATTTGAATGATACAAAAATATAATATTAAATATAAAATCATTCTCCTCCTATAGTTTCTTATTTTCATATAGTTTTGTTATGTCGAAAAACAAATCATCTCTATTCCTAAAATAACTGTAAACTTTTTATGAAATAAACATATAAATAAAAAATAAAACAAAAAACATTTTGTTTGACTGATCAATATAATTTTTAAACGTCCATTTGCGTTACATCTTTATTCACCATGTTGTTGAACTTTGTTGTTATTTAATGCGTTATCATATTATATTCGGTTATCAGATTTAACTTCAAATATAACGAATGGCTCTTAAATATTATGTATATTCCTTGACACACGCTGCTTTCGGAAACTTTATTTTATTTTTTTATCTGTTTTAATTAAATAATTGTTATAAAAAATAAAACCCCAACCTTGTAAATCAATAATTAATCAGTATCTATATCTAGACCGTTATATCTGCAGATGATGTAGACGCTTTTTATGCTTAGGCATTGCAGTTTTAATAAAAAATAACTGATGAACATAATAAACAGTAATTAAATATAAATTGTAGTTAACCTCTACTATGGTTCAAACATTGATTATACAGTACAGATAGTCAGGTGGAGGGTTTTACGTTTCGATTTCAAGAATACCTACAACGAAACTTTTAAAGAGGGTATTTTAAATTATAATATGCAAAAAATAAAGTTGTTGATATATATTTGACAATTAAAAAACCTTGCTCAGGTAGATTTCATAACATCGCTAAAATAGATTAAATAAATATAAAAAGTTTGCAGAAATCCAAACGAATAAAACTTTTTAAAACTCTTTAAAACGTTAATGCATGCGTGAAACTGTTAATAAACGAACTCTCTCGTGTATTCTCATTCTGATACAATTTGCTCGGTTAAGTGAACATAATAATAATAATATAAATATTTATTTCTAAAATATTTATTTGTTAAATTACCTTTTATGTTAACGAAATAATCATACCTTTGACTCAACATTATGTATGAATTTTGCAATTAAAACGATCGAACATCATATCTTACACCAGTGTTACACACTTATACGAGTATATCTATAATTATTATATTTATGAACGTATACGTCTACGTCGGTGAGTTCTGAGATGATTTTTTACTCTGAACTTAATTTATTTCCACAATGTCGATATTCTGTTTGATCCGGCTCGACCAAAGGGTTTTATTAGTATGAACGTAATATTGATTGGTAATATATAGGCAATTTTAATCCGAAAAATCTTATTTGGTTAACAATCTATTACAATACATTTTCGACAATTTTCGACACATTTGTGTTACTGCGACCGTGACGCAACCATTTCAGGTTTGCATTTTTTGACCCTATTATGTATATTATTATTATAGTCGCATACCTAACGGAAAATGAAATACCGCAGTGGGTTCCCGGAATGAAATACCACGAATATGTCCCGTTATATTTTTCATTTTTGTCTGTATTTAATTTTTTACAAAATATACGTACATCTTTCTTTGGAAATTGTATGTAGACTTGTGGATCACGTATCAAGCAAGTATGTTTGTCTTTATATATTTCCTTGTGATAACATTTTTGAAGAATTGAGCAAACATTGCCACCGCATTCGCAAACTACCTAATAACCAATAAATTGCATTGTGTTTGAACAACGTACATGTTTACGAAATAATTAAATTCAGCACGAAAGTAGTATGTATATATTGTTCATATATCGTCAACTTATTAATTATCACGTTATATATAATTGAGTTTTGCGAACACTACGCACGTACACCGTTAAAAAATACATCGTAATTGTAGTTTTGAATGAAGAATTATTTTTGTTGAGGGTACCTATATCTATTTTATAACGGTGTGTGTACATAGTCTTGCATTTATCTTAAAATATAGTTCATTTCAGCACAATTCTGTGTTGCAATGTTTATCCAGTTGTTTAAAGTATTTTTCCCCTTAACACTTCCCTCGACCAGGAATGCATTAAAAAAAATATATATATACATATATATCAAGGACAATACGTCTACGTATAACCATCTCCGGATAAATGAACATGATGTAAGAGCTTAAAAGTTTAACAAAATAGTTTAAACAGTTCCTTTTTTCCCTGGTGAACAGCAAAAGTGCGTATTATATACGCCATTGATAAAATATTATACCTCTCTTCTATTGTTGTATAAAATATATTATCATGATCCTAATGAGATACCATTGCTGAGTCGGCGCTTATACATTCATAAAGTAATAATTTTATTTAATTTTGGCTCTCGGTGCGAATTCAGTTGGAAACTATTTGACCAGAACATTTATACACGTGATTATTAGTAATATAACAATGAAAATATTATTCAATATATAGATAATATTTTCAACATTTATAAATATTTCAAAAAATGTTAGTATAAATAAAATATGAAAATTCAAAATAAATATTAGTACTTATATACTAAAATCTTCGTAGCCTGCTATAAATGTGTAAAAATTATTCAATTTTTTTTAATCCTACGTGCACATATCTGTATTGATTTTATATTGATGCGTCGGGGTTTCTATTTCAATAAATCGTATGTAAAAAGTACGCAATCGTCCTGGGTGAATTCAGTCCAAGATAACAATGGGAGGGTGGTGGTTTTTTTTTAATTTAAAGAGCACTCATTTAAGATGCTAACACGTTACCCGATTTTTACTACGATTTAAAGTACGTTTAATTGTTTAAATTAATTTTAAATGCATTAAAACCGTGGCTAAAATGTTTATAAGCCCTGAATTGAAATGAGTTTTTTTTTTTTTTTATTGGAAACCTGGGGAAGGGCAATCACCTCAATCGCTTCTCTTACACACTTAATATGCCTCTGACAATCATTTTATATTATTATATGATATTTTATTGAATCACGTTGTTTGTAGAATTTAATGAAGAGTCCTCGTCAGTCGATATTCCCCAACGTGTATATTATACCGAATTTTGCAACTACTGTACATACATTGCATACGTAATTTATGATGATTTAGTCGCCACAGCGTATAATACAATAGCGTTTCGCAGATCAGTAAGTATAACAGTTGCTCTTCAATTTTGAATAAGAACGCTGTGGCTAGCGCGGTAGGCGCAGCTGAAAACTGCGGTGGTCGGACTAAAGGAGGTCCACTTAAGAGCCCAACGCCTGGCAAAACACGTAATTCAACGGAGTCCATAAACTTGACAATTGCCTGGGGACCATTTTCGGAAAAGTGAATCACTCTGTACACACTAGATCAGTGCTTTCCAACCTGCGGGCGTGTTAACATTGCTGGGAAGGTGAAAGTGCAAGTTAATTTTTTGTTATTACATATTTTATATTTATATTTTACAATGTAGAAAAAATATGAAAAATGTATAACGTCCGTTTATCGTTATTGTTTGCTGATCGATAAATATACCACTAAACTTTGTAAAGTAAATAAAAAAAGGATATATATATATATATTTTTTAATTAATAGGAGGAGGTTTGCGAAAATTTTCAAATTTTCAAATACGTTGTAGAACAGAAGAGATTAGGAACCACTGATCTAGATCAATATTTCTCAACATAGGGAGGCGTGAAAATTTTCAAAAATACACGAAACATGAAAACGTTATGAAATAAAGAAATCGACAACATTTTAATAATAATCATTTAATAGGTAACCAATATTTCATAATGGTTAGAGGGACGTGAACTGGTACAATAATATGAAAGGGGGCCTCAAAAGGTGGAGAATCCTTGCACTAGATAAGGCAGCAATGAGGAAGTTTTTCTCATCTAACAGTTCTTGAGTCCGGCTACGACGCGATGCTATATAATACGGAGTGAATCGAAAAAATGCACGCCTCTCGGAGTTAATATCATCAGACCTGACTACTCACGCACGCACGAACGAACGCCACGTCTAAAAAGTTGTAAACGCATTCCGCCCAAAACTTTGAACACGTTTGCCGCGATATGACCTCGTATATATAAATCTACCGAATGTTATACAGAAACGTATTGTTTCCTTAAAGGATTTCAAATGTCGTTCACTATAATAAATACGTTTTACCGAGATTTTTTTTTTTTTTTTAGGCGTCGAATATATTCCGAGAGAGTAATGTTCAAAACGTATTTGGATAACGTCGATTGAGGTAAGGGTGAGTTTAGCGAATGTTTTTATTTTATTTATTTTTTTTTTTTTTTCGTGTGTTTTGAATGAAAGCTTATATTCGACCGATACGAAGTCGATGGAAGTTCGTGGATCCCAACGCAATACGCTTGTATTACTAAGGGAAAAACAAAAATAATTTAAAAAAACAATGATGATAAAAAATTATAGTGGCGAATAAAACAAGTAAACATTAAAATAATATCATGTCGTATATTTGCAACAGCTATCTGCACCGCGGTGGTGTGATAACAATCGCGCATTCCCTCCACTGCAGCGTTATCACTTTTACTGGAGGCGTCATGACACCGCGATAACCCGCTTCCGATCCGGTATATATATATATATATATATGTACATAAATAGTGTGTCCGATGCAAATGAAACGGGAAACGTCGACGGTCCACCGCCGGAGGCGTCGGGGGTTATTTATCGGTTGTATAAATTACGTGAGCACGAGGATCTGTGTTACAGCCACGATATGACGGGGTCAAGAACCAAATAATAATAAAAATAATAACAACAATAATCATCATCGTAAAGTCCCCGCGGCCACGTGTAAAGTGACGTAAGCGGTATCCAGTTTCTGCGAATATATTTATTATCAACATTAGTTTTTGTATTTCTCCCCCCCCTCCTCCTTCACTACACTTTCATGTTTTCAAACCAAGACCTATATAATATTTGTATGCTATACAGGCGGTGTATCATCAAAATATTATCTTTTTTTTTTTATTCGTCATCCGTTGCTCCCCCTTCCGATCATCATAATGCATGGTATTTTTAATTTATCATAATATATTGTGCGCAGACTATGAT
The DNA here is from genome assembly GCA_025469195.1 of Chaitophorus viminalis. NCBI lineage: Eukaryota > Metazoa > Arthropoda > Insecta > Hemiptera > Aphididae > Chaitophorus > Chaitophorus viminalis. The sequence goes on from JAIPRK010000077.1 coordinate 371,281, forward strand.
ATTCAAATAAACAGCATTTATATAGGTAAGCGCTGGTATTGCGAAAGCTTTCGACGAAACGCTATGTGCGGTAGTTTTAAACCGCTTGATAAATGAGCACTGCACCACAGTATTGCAACTTGAAAAACAAAATATTCTAACTTCTAAGTAATAAATTCGTATTCCCATGAATCTATTAAAAAATAAAACATTGAAAACTTTATTAAAAATATCTGTAACTTTTGTATATAATATAGAAGAATAAAGTCAAACGTCCTTTTTTGTATTCTTATCAAGTTAGACACATAAATAATCATCTAAAATTTTATTTACAACTTGAAAAGATCTTTAGGAAGAGTTTAGGACATGCACAACGCAGGGATCAACTAAATATTTAAAACGATAATCGATCATTTTTAACCGGTGTGAAAAGTATGAGAACATATAATCACATTTAACAGTCGAACAAAATTACGTATAGAAATAGAAGTATAGTCTAAACGTATTTTCCGTGTTCGTATAAATTGTTGAAAAACGTGTTAACTTGAAAATTCGAAATCATAACTATTCAGAAGGGAACTGTTTTTGTCACATAAATATCTTAAAAAGCAATGAACATTCAGGGTAAATTCACTGTCGACAAACAAAATCATTTTCATATTCATCGAGGAAACAAAATGATATAAACTGCAGTAGAAGTTTATGAGCAATTTGTGTGTATTATACATTTCGGATGGGGCGCGAAATGCTTTTATGTTCAGAGTAATAATAAGCGTCCCAATTGAAGTTTGTATTACAACCAGAAGGTATTATATATATATATATATAAGATGATAGTGGATGATAAAATCCTCGCTATAACGTTAAAGAATATTTGCGTTAACTCAGTTATATTAAGAATTGTAAATTTTCGTGGCATTAAGGTTCACGGGAACACGCATTAAATATGTTTTTATAGAACAACGGTGATAGCAGTGCACTGTCATAAAAGAATATCACATGTTGATCAAATCTTGTGAAAATAGCTGCCCTAATCGCGTTAAATTAAACGAAAACCATAGTGACAATAACATTAAGAGTATATTTAAAACAATACATGAAAACACTGTGCATTCACTGTACACGAAAACGGATGAGTATAATATAAATTGTTAAAATCCTACGAGATTTTATATTAAGCGAGAATAATTTATATAAAATAAGTTTTCGAGTTTTCGAACAAATTCAATCACCATTTCGGGGTTTGTGAATAACAAACGTCAACGAAATGGCTTCAATGCCACTTATTATGTATAAAATAGATTGGATTGTTTTTATTTTGAACGGAAAACGTATAATTGAAAAAACCGATCTCGTAGTATATATAAATACATAATAAAATCAAATAATGAAATCCGTGCAACAACATTATAGTGTGATAGTATATTGTATGTATCTATATACCTACGTCTTGGCAGCTGATTATCACAAAGAAATGAACCGTATTTCTATACCACCTTCGATTTAATATATTAATTCATCCAATTATAATCTGATTCCGATCACTTTGACTAATTTTTTATTCTTGAGATTTTCAATCATACGTATTATATGTAGAAATATATAATTTCTTTTAGATTCTGAATGGAGTGATGGAATCTATTGATTTTACAATGATGTGTGTTTTTTAAATTCTGAACGGAGTGATGGAATCTATTGGTTTTACAATGATGTGTGTTTTTTTTTTTATTTACTTTTTTTTTGTGTCTGACGACAACTTTTTTTGCAGTAAAAATGCTTCGATGTTCTTAAACAGCAACTTTTCTGATAGGAAAGTGAATGTAGATGGTACTTGGGCAAGTCAAAAATACAACTTTTTCAATACTTTATTAAAAAATCGACAAAAACGATAAAAAAATTACGAAAAAACTAGAAATTTTACACAAAATCACGTTATTACAAAATATATTTTTTTAAAAAGCTCTAACTCAAAAATG
>JAIPRK010000077.1:373335-445389 GCA_025469195.1 Chaitophorus viminalis
AGCGGACACGAGAACCGTGTTGGGACCCGCGAGCCCCCACTGGGTCGGTGGTTTGTTACTATCCAGCACTGTTCCACCGCCACCACGTTGCAGCCGAGATAGGCACCTCAACCTCGGGGAGGCACCAAGTCCGGAGCGGCAAGCCGGTCCGGCGTGTGGTGGGGCTCCCCCCCCTCCCGTGGTACCGACTAGGTTTTTAAGGTTGACGTCGGTGGGTCAACCCGGAACGTTACGTTCCTCCCACTATTTTAGCTTTCCATGCCGGCTAGTGGTGGGCCATATTAATTTATACAGTTATATGTACATCCAAAACTTTTTTGACGTTTCATAAATTGTGAACTATGCAAATGACATACTTTAAAGTTTAAATTACTCAAAAATATAACTACTGATATATAACTACTAACTAGATATAATATTTTTGTAGTAAGACGTTGATGTGTATTAATATAATTACAGAAACAATTATCGATCTAAAATGTAATATAAAAATAGGGTTCTTGTGTATCTTATGATCGTGGAGTATACCCCAGTCTTAAATACTATACAAGAAATATGTAAACAACATTATAAATATAAATATAGTGGACTGCTAACTTTGTGCGTTGCCTTACAACACAGTTTATCTATTTCAATACTTTTGTACATAACTTGCAGAGTAGAATAGGATATAAATAAATATAGATAAAATAAAACAGATATATTAAAATAATAATAATAATAATTTAGCTATAATAATATATATTAGGTATATATTATGTATAATGTACCATGTGTATTGTGTATACTATGTATAGGTAATATAATAATAGTAAGTGTTTTGAAATAAACTAAATGATTTATAAAATTTTATAAATTATAGTGAAAAAAAAATGCAATGCAATAGTATCAGCTTAGATATTTAGGTTTTATACGTGATACCGATAACATCACTACACTTAGACAGATCGAATATAAATTTTATGTAATGATGTATACAATATATATTACTCAATTTACATAAAACATTAATATTTTTGACTTTCTGGGGAGAATAAAGAACTATTATATTTTGAAAAAAGAATAAAATCAAAATAATTAAAGTAGGTCAATACGAGATAAAATAATTTGATTTAGGCCTCAGCATGAACGAATAGAGTAATAGCGAAATAAATGATAAAATTAACCTTTTACTAACTAACTATTAAAGTACCAATACATATAGTTTTCCAAAAAAATTATAACTCCTAATGAATTATCAATGATCACCACTAGTTTATCAACTATTATTGACTAACTCATTTGTATTTACTAAATATTCCTATTCCACGATACTTTCAAAAAGTTGAATCGTTATTCGAATATAGTATTTAAAAGTTTCCTGTGATTTCTGTTGTAAAATATTTGATTTGTATTGTTATATGTTTGAAATGATTAAAATTCCCAATCAGTAGGATTTTAATTTTTAACTTTTAACAAATCACAAAGATTTTATTTTTTTATACATTAACTGATCAATATTGATAATATATGTATATTATACGATTTTTAAAAATTAAATTAAATAATTTTATGAATATTATTTTTTTTATTTGAATTTTTAATATAATTTAATATAACATTAATATTTTAATAGAATTCATATATACAAACTGGTATTTTTTCCCATGAATAAATCCCAAAAACAATAGACATTACGAAAATCTAGTAAAAGAGGGGGAAAAATGTTAAAATTCTATTAGCAGCTTAAAAATGAACTCGTAGTAATTGCTCGTAAGTGCAGGTCACACAACTACGCTGAGTTTGTATTAAACCCTTTGATGAGAGTACACCAGTTATGGGTTATGTCGTTTTTATCGCTAACCCTTTGACCCAATGATGAAGTTTAACCTAAAACGCAGACTCCGGCATGTCTAAACTATAAAGTATCCATTCTGTAGTCGAAGGAATTAAAATTCCTACCGACGGCGTCTCGTGTAGGCAATTTTAATGCATGTATGCGGCGTAAACGCCAATAATAAAATTAATGTACTCTGTACGTCAGCAAAACTGTACGGGAGAAAAATAACAAAATTAGATATACATATTATTTGTTTTATTTTCAGTCGATTTTTAAACTATGTTAGCGAAAATTGCTAGCACAAGAAAGAATATGGTCAAACCACTTATGAACATTAAGTCGATGCAGTGGTGCCATACGCACATATTTTTACTATGGAAAATCTCAATATTATTAAGTACACCCCACCCCCACCCCTAGTAAAATAATTTAATTATAAAAAATACCATTTTTTAATAATAATAATCAATTTTAATAAAAATGTATATGTATATTTAACTAAATATGTTGAAATGTATTTATTAATATTGAATTTCAAACATGAAAATATGAGTATTCATCATTAAAATGATTGATACTTAAAAGTTAAAATATTAAGGCTTTAGATCATACGGATGATCGTTTTGCAATATTATCTATAACTTTTTCTGTATCTACTTTAATATCTGTCTCGCAAGATTTGATCATGAGATTTTTAAGTCGGCTTTGAGTCATGGTTAATTAAAGTATGGTTTTAACTATCTTAAGTTTTGAGAAGGACCTTTCAGGGGAAGCACTTGACAATGGAATTTGGAAATACACTATTTAATGCTTTAAATGAAAAGAATTTGTATCCATCGACTGTCGATGGATCAACCTTGATGCGTGAGCGTTAAATACTCGTACGTTTCTTTCGTGACCGTGTGTTGTGCAGTGAAATAAGAAATGAATAAAATAACATTATTCGCCCGATCTCTGACGTGTACATTATTCGTAAATTTGATCAAATTGAATGTCATTGTTCACCAATTTCCCGCAATTATTGCATTATAATCACAGAAATCCATATTATTTGGCCGACATAGGGCACTGAAAAATAATATGCACCTGTGATTTAATGAATATTATTATCAGGGATCATAATTTATAGCTCTAAAAAGGTTGTTAGGTAGTTTTGAGCGCAATAATACGCTTTTAAAAATATTCATATAAGCGCTTAAGTGTACACTAAAAATATTAAAGTATGCAAAAAAACAACATATTATTAACATAAAAAAAATGTTTGAAACTTTTTAAAAAAAAAGAATAATATTACATTGGAATTGTTTATTGTTTTGTGAACAACTTGTGGTACTAATTTGTTCTGCCATTTTTCTATTAAAAAAATAATTATAATCATAAAAATTACAAATTATAATTATTCTTTTATTTTTTATTTTTTTAATATTTAATAATTTTTATTATAAATATAAATATTTATGTAACACAAAATTTTGTATTTAGATTCTTGGTGTTCTAAAACAAATTTTAGATCATAAAAAGATCTCTAGAGCCCCTCAAAAAAAATATATTCAAATGCTAGAAGTTATAGTCTCTGATTATTATTATTACTGTTATATAATATATTATAGGATATGAAGTAACTAAAAGTATGAAAATACTCGAATTAAATCGTATCGTACGATGGGTAGGTAAGATTTTTATTGATTACAAATATTTTGAGATAACATATTGAGAACTTTCCCCTACTCCGTTCGTCAAACTTTACCCGAGGGTGTCCTTCATTATAAAGTAATGCTCGGAAGCAGGATTCCCGAACGGAACACAAAAAAATCGTTAAAGAACGTTATTGTTATTTATAAACAAAAATACAACAGAACGAAACCAGTTATTTCATTAAGTTTATGGGTCTTCTATATGCTATGCAAAAACATTATAAGTTATTAAGTTTGCTGAATTTTTTCAAGAAAAAACGTTATAACTTAAAAAGTTCTTTGAACAATTACACGTAGAATGTTATAACCTATTAAGTTCTTTGAAAAATTACGCAAAGAACATTATAAACTATTAAGTTCATTAAATAATTACACGAAGAACTTGATATACTAATAAGTTCTTCGAACGTTTGACACAGAGAACATCATAACTAAACCGTTCTTCGAACTTTAAAAAAACGTTATGAATCAAAATTATTATTTTTTGACCATTTTGGCTTTTAAATTATTCAAAAATAATAAGTAGATACTTCAATATCAAAAACTAAAACTTAAATTAAATCTAATAATTGTATATTATAGCATTTTCTAGGCCTATCTTTACTAATAAGTAATAACTAAGATAAGAACTTAGAGTATACCCCAATAATATTATGTGACTTCGAAAGAAGCTTCAGCTGTTATGAATATTAAATGTAATTGCTGATCATTTATTTTTGATAATTTGAAAAACAATGTACTCCTCGCATGTAATACACATGTTTATATTGTTTAATCTTAAATTTGAATAATGAACATATCAATTTAAAATACATTTTATATTATAACATATTTTATTTTACATATTTTTACATATTTCGTCATATGATATGTATCATTGCAATATTTTATAGTGTATACAAATTACTGATTGTAAAGTAGACACACATGACACAATATCCAAATAATAAATAAATTCCAAAAAAGGTTGATGTTAATAAATTAATCTCATGATAGCGATAAGCCGATAAAGTATAATAATATAATATCCAAAACGTCAAAGGTACGCACAATTCACACACAATATACGTATAATATACGCGTTCACAATCAATATCAATCAACAAATGGGAACGTTTAATTTTAAAATGTTCTTCTGATTAAATGTTCAAGAACAAACTATTTCAATACGTTCTTCTGTTTAAATGTTCATGAACGTATTATTTCAAAACGTTCTTCTGTTTAAATGTTCACGAACGTATTATTTCAAAACATTCTTCTGATTTAATGTTCATGAACGTATTATTTCAAAACGTTCTTTTGATTAAATGTTCAAGAACGAACAATGTTATAACGTTTATTAGCTATATCGTTCAAGAACTTAAAACTTTTCAATGTTTTTTTGGCGAAACATTCAAAAACATAAACATTTTTAACGTTTTTCTAGTAAAATGTTCGGTAAGCCACTTCATTTATAACGTTATATCTTTAACCGTATGTTGAACATAACTTAATTTAACGTTTATCGCAAATAAAGTTCAAAAACAAAGTATGGAACCGAACAAATATTTAACGGTTAAGGTCACCCTGGTTGGCACCCATGTCAGCTGATTTACAGAGTCAAACCTGCGGTCACATCCACAATGCATGTAACATAGCTCGTTGGGTAACCATTATATCTTAAATCGTGATCCCAGCCATGTGGTGTTGTTGTTGTTATGAGTGGAATTGCAGATTAACAGCGTAGTCACAAACCACAGAAAACTTAAAAAAAGGAATTTCTCGGTACGTGGCAGCACGTTTACAATCTAGAAATGTTGGACGGTTTTTTGATGAGCCTTAGAATTCCCTTCTGGTTATTCTGTATTAGTAACACTTAACTTAAGCACAGATTAAAAAAGAACCGGATGGGCCTCGCTCTGCTGTACAGTTGGTGGTGGAGTGCACCTCGTTCATAGGATAGGTCATTATAATGGATTTGTTAAATATGAATGCAATAATAGGTATCATTACGTAAAACAATTCTGAATGGTGATGATATGTTGGTGTAAAATGGGTAAATTATAATATAGTATTTTATATTTAAATTGAAATATAATTCAATACTATGCAATTTCGTAAAAATTTAAATTTCAAACGGTCATAAAACTTTTTTCTTAAAATCCAAAAGAAATTTTTTTATAGATTATTGAAGAGTAGCTTATAGATTACATAGGGTTAAAATTTTGAACCTTAAGTATGAACAGAATATATTTTATGAATTTTTATCTACAAAATAACTTGCAAATTATCGTGATTTTGACACATTTTATACAAATTTGAGCTTTATTGACTTATAAAAAAAAATTGAGTGAAACGATCTCCGATATTTTTTAGTTACCTAGTTACGATAAGTTTAACTTATTATAAACCTTGTATTAAATTTTCAAGAGTTTTCGGTCAGCCAATTAAATGTTATAGATGATTAAAAAAAAAAATTTTTTACAAAAATCGAAAATTTAAACTGTCTATAAATAAGTCAAAATACGATTTTTTGTTAAAGTATTGAAAAAGTTGGATTTTGGACTTGCCCAAGTACCATATACATTCACTTTCCTTTTAGAAAAGTTGCTGTTTAAGCAAATCGAAGCATTTTTACTGCTAAAAAAGGTGTCGTCAGACACAAAAAAAAACCACATCATTGTAAAATCAATAGATTCCATTACTCCGTTCAGAATCTAAAATATAATTTAATCAATGACTTGATAGATAAAAAGAGTGGAATGAAATCACGAAAACCAAGCGGAAAAAAATTGAGCTTATTTAAGTAGGTCTCTATTAAAGTCTAGTCTTGGCTTATAGCCAGCCCATTAGTACACTGGGCCGAGCCAGAATGCAAATCATTCAAATTTGGATGGATCTAAGTGGGCTTTTATGATCTGGGCTTTTCATGTCAGAATTTGGTCTGAGCTAGACCTATAATGCTACCAAATGCATTCTGCCAATACCCGTGTAAAAAAACGTCAAGTATAGAAAAACGCTTTAAAAGTTGTTATATAATTTTACAGCTAAATCTTATTATATCACAACTTTTAGAACAGTTTTTTTATATAGAATTTGGTGGTCTTTCGTGGGATATCAGCTATATTTTTATTAATTATGAATTTAATGACAGAATTAACCGGGTATGTTTCAACAGACACTTATTCTTAACAAAACACATAATAGGTAACTAACAAATCATCGTGTAACAGCCGTTGCCTTGTTCGTTGTCCATTGAATGTTGATCGTTGATACTTGATGTCATAACTTTAGGTTGATCATAGATTCATAGAGTAATATTTATAGTCTATAGACTATATTATTAAATAATACCAATGATAATACTCTTGGACCAATGATGTTAGTGTTGACTGTTAATTGCCGTCGCCGAAACAATGTGTTTATAAGGAATAGGGAAAATGACAAAAATATAATATAGAGATTAGAGAGTCATAATAAACCGGCAAATTCCACGACGATGTAACTTATAGAATATTTAAACAGTCGACTTGAAAGTTGGCCTATTCCTATCTTCACAATATTTCTGATCGATTGATAAATTAGCACGGTTTTTCCAATTATACAACTCTGGATCTTGTTAATTTACGTTCGTGGCTACTACGCCTTAGCTTCGTAATTTTAGTAATAACAATTTAATAATTGAGATTATTTTACATTTTTCGTTATCGAAAATAAGTGTTGTCATGAATTCATGATCGTCGCCGTAGCATAATCTCGTAATATTGGGGTACTATTGTACTAGTGTACTACTATCAATAACTATAAAATACTCATTATTTATTATAAACTATACATTTACCACTAGTATATTTTTATTGTGTACATCGTTAGGGAATAACACATCTCTTCACGCATGGCGATTGTAAGTCATGATTTTCTGTGTCTATCACATAGAAATTTCTAACACGCGAAACATTTAGACGTTTTTTATTTTCAACGTACTAATCAATCAATTATTGTGATAAGAATTTTGAAAACTGATTAAAAATTGTTTAGATACTTTAGATTACGATTTAAATCGTGCTTTAGATCGACTCCCATTTTTTTCACAAAAATTTCAAAAAATAGAATTAAACGAATTAGAAACATAAAAATCAACAAAATTTAACTTTTGGGAATGTCAAGTGCAAAATTTAAAAAAAGTGGGAAAGTCGATCTAACGTAGAATTCAAATTAGTTTTGAAAATTCTTATCGCATTAATTAATCGATTGGTATGTTGGAAATTCCTATGTTCGCGTGTGATAGATAGACAGAAGATCATAGATTACAATCCCCCTAATATAAAACATAAATACCCGACTACCGGGCAGCATATTAATAATCATAAGAATATAATGGGCCCTAATTCTCAATAACTTGAAATTTGGTGTCATTAATTATTATTAAAATATAAAACCATAATTTTATTCATGAACACAGTAAAGTTTTATTTCGCTGATAATAATAAAAAATTATGTCAACATAAAAAATAAAATTGATTACAGATACTTAAGTAAATATAGGGCCTCAGATTTATTTTGTCATCGGGCCCCAAAGATCCTAGTTGCGCCACTGGTCGGGACTGACCGTGTACGAGGCCCATAAGAAAATAATCCTTATATAGATTGTGGTTTACTCATTTTACATTTGACTATCGAACTGCTTAGTGTTGATATTATTACCAAGTGCTTCCTAAATAATAACTGCTAAAGAATAACGATGATAACATTTTGGTGTTTCAATTCTAAGGACTTTCACTAGTCCGGGCCTTTCATTGGGCATGAATAAACTTCGACGGGCTTTGGCCGATGTTTTATTATAGTGGACCGGGCCGATTGGGCTACATTTTAAAATTTTAACTTTGGGTGGGCTTGGGTTTCATAAATCAGAACACACTAGAACTAGAAGCACTTTATGGGTCGCATTTTCCATAAAGGGATATGAGCTGGGTGGGGCTTAAAAATATCGGTCCATACACTATATACCATATTTGTACACTAAAATCTATTAAATTAAATTTATAATTTATTTGTGTTTCAAGTGTAAATCGAATGTTTTTGTTTATTTTGTATATAAGTTAACTAAATGTTCTGCTTGATTTGAACTTCTAAATAAAATTAAAGTGTGCGACGTATATTACAGTCGTTGCCAGATAAATTGAGACGGCGGCGGCGGCGCGATAACGGAAAATCAGTGGTTCTTCGTATTTCAATATTATTACCGAAAATACATCAATAAACCAGTTTCTAGCAGTGTAGGTCAACCAGAACGGGAGAGCGAGTACAGAAAATTCTGCAGAAAATTTTTTGCTCTGAGCCGGATTCGAACTCGTGACTGCACGCGTCGTAGTCAACTGTGTGACCTTTGCATCACACTGCCAGCAACTAGTTTGGGCTACACTTACAGAAAAGCGCCGTCGCCGCCGCCGTCTCAATTTATCTGGCACCGACTGTATATGGTCCATATTATGCTTTTATATGGACTTTTTTCATATTGACTATTTATTTTGTTTTTAATAATATTATTGGATTGATAATTTTGCATGTTCACTTCAAATAAATGAACACACTCATAACTCATAAGGTACAACATAACTATCCCTTATTTTTTGTAAATATAATATAAATATGGTTTATTTTTGGAACCCTGTTAAGTCCATAACAATATTATAGAATAGAATACTATACAACAGTGGCGTATCCAGAATTTTTTTTTGGGGGGGTTAATAAAAGTGTAACATATAAAATTATATTGAATTGTGTGTTTTTATTATAATAAATTATCATACATTAAATATTTTATAAGTGTATAACTATTTTACAACGCTGATTATAAAAAGTTGAAATATGTAAATATTTTTTTTTTAAATTATAAATTTATATTCAATTTTCGTTTCGATTTTTTAGCAAGTTCATCTAAAACATCATTAATATCCACGTTAATATCACGATGAATATTAAGTAAGGCTAAACCATTTAAACGTATTTGTCCAGAAGAATTTCTCAAATAAGTTTTCAAACAACGGAGTGTTGAAAACGATCGTTCTCCCGTGGCAGTAGATACTGAAAGTGTAATAAATATTTGAAGAAGCTTAGATATTATTGGATAAACATCTGGACAGATTTGGAAGTATACTTCAATAGCATTTTTGTTTTTGAGTTCAGAAGATGTTAAAGTTGAATATTTAGTGTACCACAAATCTAATTCTCCGTTTAATAAATTATCATTTATATTTGAATCGGTACATTCATAAATTATATCTTGATATGTTTATACTAATTGTTTGAATTTACCTTTAATCTCTTCAGATATTTTCATTTCTATCTTGGATAAAATACAATCAAAATTATTCAAGACAATCCTGTGTGATATACATCTATCGTTCAATTGGTCTAGAAAATTATCTATAAAAGGTATGAATACTGAGACTCTCAAAAAATATTCTGGATTATCTGATTTACATTGACGTGGCAAACTAACAGTAATATCAAATTTTTCACACAATATTATCACAGATAAAAATAATTGTTGAAACTCTACATCACAATTTTCTCTAATTTCCTGAATAGTATTTTGAACATTATATGCAGCTTCTAGTGCAGTTTTCAGATCAAGATTTACTGTTTGAAGATATCGGCTGAGAGGAAACCTTATGGAAAGTATTTTCACTAAAATAGCTAAAGCTGTTTGAAATTTTAATTGTCTTATCGCAGTAAGTAGATGACTATCAGAACTAGAAGTGTCAGAATCTGGCCAAAGTGTTATTTTATCTAGTGCATGTAAAATGGCTGGTTGAAGTTCTTCAAATAATATAACTGCATCATGGCAATCGACCCATCGAGTTGCACATAGATTTTTTAGTTTAAAACGATAAGTCTGTGGAAATATTTCTACTATTGATAATTGCAAAATACTTTGCCTTTTTGGATAACCAAAAAAAGTACTTACACTTTGTATAGTAGCCATACAATTTCTTACCTCTGGGATTTTACAGCTAAAAGTTATAGCTAAATTTAAACAGTGCGCACTGCAATGTAAATAAAAGGCACTAGGATGTTCATCGCAAATTCATTTCTTTACGCCATTATATCTGCCACTCATTGCTGCAGCTCCGTCGTACCCTTGCCCTATTAAATATTTAGTATTTAGTCCGAAGTCAGTCATACTTTTCAATATAACATCAGATAATCCTTTTCCTGACATATTTTGAATTTCGATAAATTGTAAGAAGTCTTCTCTAATTTTATTTGCATTTAAATCGACATAACGAACACATAATGTCATTTGTTCTTTGTTAGAAACATCTGTCGTTTCATCAGCCAATATGGTGAACGATTTAGATTTATTAACATTAGCTACTAAATGTTCTAAAATTAATTTATTGCAGATTGATATTATTTCGTTTTGGATCAATGGACTTAGATAAGTGGTATTTTTATTGGTAGTTTCTAAATGATTTTTAAGCACATTGTCACCAGAATCAATTCGAAATTTAATTAGCTCTCTGAAATTTCCCTGATTTTCTGTACTAGCATGTTAATTTAGATCAATAACTCCCGAATCTCTATGCCCTCTTAACGAAATTCCTTGATTTCCGCAAAATAAAATGGTTTTAATAATTGGACGGAGACGATCTCTGTTGTCATTAATTTCTTTTTTTAAAGCTTCATTTATCTGTCTGTCAATTGGTTCAACTTTTTTAATTCTAATTGCCAAAAAGTTATATTTAATTTGACTAAGTTTGTGGTAATGATTATTTTGGTGGTCCTTAAATAAATCTTTGGCTTTTTTCCAATTATTATATTTTTCAACAACTAATTTCCCAGGATTTTGATGACCACCCTTTCCTAATCCATCTGATGGCGGAAACAAAATACATGTCAAACAAAAAGCTCCATCTTGTATTTTTGAGTAACGAAGCCAACAGAACTCATACGTCCAATTTATTTGAAATCTCAAGTTCCTATTGCCACTTTGAGGAAATTTATAATTTGGATCAGGTACCCATATATTTTTTAAAATATCTATTTTTTCTTCAGCTGACCACTGAAAATTAATATTATTTGGGTATTTTAATAAATATATTGTTAATTAGTATTAATGATGAATGCACAAAATATATAAAAAACAATAATTCGCATCAGAAGTGTAACCTTTCATGTAAATCTAAATTCTTTATAAAATATAAACAATAGTAACTCTTACATGTTTTCTTATGTAGAAAGAAATATCTTTTCGTGCTTAAAAGTAGAAACTAAATTTTTTGTATTATCCAATAAATCTAAAGCTAGAATTTGGGATGATATCGATGATAAGGAAATTTCATTATTTTAAATAACGTTGTCGTTAAGTTTTAGTTTTTTAATAGCTTGTGGAGATGTTGAGGTAGTATGTTGAGCTGAAGTATTTCAAAATGTTATTCTTTGATTCTTTGCTCATTTTATGTGCAGTAATAAATAAATTATAAGACGCTAATACAAATCGAAAGCACAGCACAACAGTTGTTCCGCGATCAGTGTAATCACTACAGAGTACAGACTGACCAAACATTTCAATACGGGCAATTATGAAAAACACTATCGAAGTATTCGAAAATGCACTAAGGTTTAAGAATGTAAAATTACTTTGGGAATTATAATTTGTAAGATATTGATATCGCAATTACAGAAGCCGCTAATCGGTCGGTTTTAATATTATGTTATCTGTATTCTGTATCATAATGTCATGTAATTCGGGTTTTGCTAATTATTAAAGAGTTTTATACGTGCGTCGTACACTATATGAAAAGTTATCTTGAAAGTTACAAGAATCTAAAAGTTATAATATTTTGACGTGTAATGGTGACCGCTGGGTGCCGCGTGATGTGTCGGTCGCTGCCACTGCATACTATTGCATTATATTTCAATTTTAATATAAAATACTATATTATTTTATACACATTTTAGAACAACATATTAACTCCGTTCAGAATTGTTATTCGCATAAAATGATACCTACCATTGCATTCAAATTTAACAAATCCATTGTAATAATGACCTATCCTATAAACGAGGTACACTCCACCCCCAACTGTATATTTTTATATTATTATAAAAGTGTTTCTCACTATTACTTTTATAAATTTCCAAAACTCGTGATTGATAGTCTTCAAAGTATAATGACACTTTATAGGTTGATAGAATAAATCTATTTCAATAGTTCTACCGAACATCAACTTATTAAAGACATATATATTGTAAGGAAAAGAATTTAATATTAAAAAATTAACGTTTTCGTAAAAACCTGAACCCATTCCGTTTTAAATTAATCCAATCGCGGATTAGTTTTCTATTGAAATACAAACGTACGAAACGTTATTTAGCACATATCTATCTATATGTATATATTATTTATGAAATCAAAATGTTCGAAATTATCTTTTTCCCGCACAGCCCTTTCGGTTGCGCAACAAAATGTGCGTTTATATACCCCTCTTGCGCCACAGTAGCAATATAGCCGTGTAACACGTAATTCAAAAAAGGACACCGTATTATAATATAAATCGTATGTATATTTTGAACGGAAAGAAAACACTAACTGCACAAAGATCTTGGACAAAAAATCTCCGATAATCCGGGACCATCGTAAGTACGCGTATATAGCGGCGAATAGCCGAAAACTTTTGGATCTCGTATTCGGAGGCGATAAAAACCACATAAGTATTTCCCGAGATTGTGCTACGGAATCCGCCCAGTTTTAATCCGGAACACCCATAAAGTACTGGGCTTTTCTCAAACAAGCAAAACGTCGTTCTCTCCATGCTGCGCTTTGACCCCCTCCTCTGTCGCGTAGTAGTTATTTTAAGCGAAATTAATACGCGGACGGTTGGGATTTACCGTGTTTTAAGTCGTAAAAATGTTGTTCCAGAAATTAAATTGGATTCTCGCGCAATCCGCTGATTTCCCGTGACAGAACCCCAGAGATCTTAAAAAAAAAAAAAAATTATGAACCAGTAACGACCGCCACCGCCGTCATCGTAAAATATGGGCTTTCCGCAGCGAAACGTGGCGGCGGCCGACTGTTCGGACGGTGGAGCGTGGATGATTGTGTTTTAGCGGCGGTGGCATCGTCATCGTTGTTACATCGCATTAGAAGGGGAGGAGAGGGAATCCCGGGAAGAGGGTGCAGAAACGCCTCGGTCGGATGGTAGGCTGCGTGGGCGCATGCGGGGATCGAGGGTAATGAAAAAAGGCGCGCGGGCGCGGCAGGGTTGAATATTAAATTCTCCTGCGGAAACAAATTATTGTTTCCACTAACGATCTGCTCGGTACGCTTTTTATTGCGGCAGTTTACGAACTTGTTCTCCCTTGAATCAGCTACCCCTACCGCTACCCAACAACGTATATTGTAATATACTATACTACATACTGCACTTTTACTACTACTACTACTAATCCATAGGTGCAATAATTATAGGGGAGGGAGTATACTTAGCACCCCTAGTCTTTAAATTAGCACCCGGAAATGAATGGTTTTCGCAATATTTTAGTACTTATAGTAATTTTTTTAATCGGTATAGTGTATAACTTACCAACAACTATCATCATTTTTTATCTAAAGCAAAATTAATCAATATATTTAACTAGCTAGGTATCTGATAGTGTGTGCACTTGTGTTATTCTTATTATAATTAATAAACTAATAAATATTAAATATGTAGTCAATAGTCATTGTCATAAGCCAACCGTTCAAATATAAATAAGCCAAACATTAACAAGCATAAATAATGGTTCGTTTTAAATAAAAAATAAATAAATAAAACTTATTTTTAAACTTACCTGTACAAGTGTACAGTCAATCATTAGTAAGTGTGGTAGAACAGAAGAAGGTGAATGACATAGATACCACGAGTTTGTGAACTAGTATTTTTTGTGGGGTTTCAGACTAACTCCAGATTTCGAATGGTGCCCCTAAGTACGGCGTAAAACGATACTACAGCAGTCCGGTGTGGGACCAAATTCAGTTAAATTGAGTTGTTTAATATTATTCTAACCATGACCCACTAGCCTATAGGGATGTTTTGGTAAAACAAAATTGTCATGGTTTTATGCTTTACGACGTCTTTCTGAATATATGAAATATCTCATTAACTCTAAAAAATGCATTATATATTCTGACGAAAACCATTTTTTTTAAATAATATTAAAATGTAGATGTATAGATTTATAATGTTAGATATTATATTTTACCAGAAAGATGGACTTGCTGCTATATGTTAATAACTCATCAATAATCGCTGGATAAAGGCCTAAATTGATGTAAAGAGATTCATAATAAATAATAATCATACAATGTTGGTTGAAATTAAACGTCGCCGTTACTGTTAACGATGACGGTCGTATCTTAATAACATTTTCTACATTACACTCTAGTACATGGATTCTTAACCGGTGGTCCATGGACCCCTAAGAGGTCCGTAGATGGTTACCCGGGGGTCCACGGACTGATTTGCGTTTTTTGTTTTTTTTTTTTTTAAATATACCCAAAATTAAATGTATGCATGAGTAATTCAAATTATTAAATGAATCAAGATTGTCAATCGAAGTAGAAATTATTTTATTTATTTTATACATTTTAAATTTCAACCGTAAACTATTTATTAATTTTTCTAATTTTATTATAATATATTTTATTATTTTGGTAAAATTCTTAAAAATTAATTAAAATGAAAAACTAAATTGTTTTTTTTTTTTTAGGGAGGGGGATCCATGTTTATACCTTTTACTTGAAAGGGTTCTATGATCCAAAAAAGATTAAGAACCTATGCTCTAGTACGTTTGTTACTCGCGTATTCCGCCTAGACCCTCCATTCGTTGTCGACGTCGTTGCAGCCGGAGACTCGCGCGAATTGACTACCTCTTATTTGTACAACCAACAATATATTATTATAATTATTATATTTGAGCGTACGTAGTGCAGAGTTATAGTATTTGGTGGTGGTACTAGTAAGCAGCAGCAGCATTGCTCACTTGTTGGTTAATTTAGGGATATTTCGATTACTACACTCTGTTTGGTCACCTCACCCTTCTCGTCAGTCCCCTATACTCGCTACCATCATCCAGGATCAACGATCAGTCACATAATACGTACGAACAAATGCAGCGTGCACCATACACGAGTTTATAATATTATATTATTACGTGTATGCATTGTTGATTTTACCGCAATTAGTACACATATTATTATTCTAATATGCGCGACGACGAGACATTGAAGCAATACACATAAACGACCACACACATCAACTCCTCACCGCACGTCGGACGAACACCGTAAATTCTGTTTATCTAATTGCAATAAACACGTGACAGTCGACCTATGGATGTGAGCAGATTGCTGTATAAACTGTCATATACGTGTTATCTGTGATTCGATTGCAATTTAATTCACGCGTGCGGTGTGTGTGTGTGTGTGTCGGTGTGTGGGATGCACCACTGTACACGATACCCTGAATAATTGTGTAATTATGGTACCCATGCATTTGACGATGGTAATTTATTTTTTCGGTATCCCTATGAACTCAACACGTACTTACCTCCGGAACGGCCATATTAATAAACGTCTCAACATGTAAAAACAACATTATCAATCAATAAATCCCACTATATCGTATTATATACGTGTGTGTGTGTGTGTGTATGTGTGTTGGTCTATTATATTTTTGTTTATTGTTATTGCCGGATCATTTCTTACATTGGCAGTTAAATCGAATATCATCAGTTATATTGTGGTAAAAAAAAAAAAAACTTCAACTGAGTTATTTAGTCACAACCTAACCAAAAAGTATTCAAAAAAAACTATAAGACACAATACTCATATAATTTGTTGAAAAGTTGTATGCCATATTTACATTTGAGATGAATAAACTTTTTCGGGCATAGATGTTGATACAATAATTATAATTATCGTGTTGGTCGACCGCATACCTACTTTATAATTGTATTTATTTTTTTTCAAAATTTATATTTCCAATTTTTGTAATAAAAAATACTTTCTCATTTCAATTTTTACTTTTTTAATAATATAGTATGTGAATAAAAATTTGTGTTGGCTATAACACTTCAAAACATTTTTTTTTTTTACTTTTATTTTAAAACGCATGTATGGAAAATAATATTTTAATAAAATAAATTGTAAAATGTAACATTTTAATTCACATCATATTAAATCGCTATATTATTATGACTCTACCAGGTACTTTCATATCCTTTCGCATGGTTCTAATATTGTTTTATACTTTGAATTATGAATATGAAATGTATTAAACTATGCATAATGTAACTATATTTAGAAACCGCCAGCCAGTTAACTTGTGACTTTTATATGATACACTTATTATACACATAAAAAACTTGATAACTACTATCCTCGGACTTAACTTTAAAATATTAAAAATACTTATTGCCTAGGAAATAATTCTAGATCAAGTTATCCACGAAATTAATAGTTTAAAATAGTATTAACTCACCATCTCTAAAAATCCCCAAAATATTTTTTTATGTCTTAGAAAATGTATTTAAATGCATTTTTGATCAGTACAGCAGGTGGTAGCAGCATGGAATACTGAAATATAAGGAAATAGTTTGTTGAAATCTTGGATGGAAAATAAAAATTACAGTATAATAACATCATAATTTAGTTAAAAATCAATTGTTTCATCTAGGTATAATATATAACTATAAGGAATAAACTAGAATTAAATTATATTTTTTCATTTTTATTTCATTATTGAGTCTGTGAATAAATCATTTTCCCCCCTCCCTTAAGCTTGGTTTTTAATTAATATTATAATACAATGCATAGTATTATTGTGCTGCTTATATACCAGTACACCTTCGTATAAAACTTATATAGTATTATTTGGACGTCAGTGACGAATAACATGTAAAGCCGTTCTTTTTTTTATATTGAAGCAAACAATAACATTAAGAACAGAATAGGAAAAAAAAGAGTAAGAACCCCTTTAATAATGCAATAACAGTATTACGAAGGTGATTGTATAAAAATGCAATAATCAGGTAAAGGGCCAAATACAGACTATAAAACGATGTAAGGGCACGAGGAAAAGGAAAACTTAAGTAGAGAACCCATCTGGAATATTTGTCCTCGGATCGAAATCATAAAAACCAAGTGTGCCATTTGGTCGCGACACGTTTGCACACTCTTCAAGCAAAAGTGGTTCAGACAATACGGCTTATATGTGGTCTTTTACTATACATGCTTAACTCCACCTTCCTGGACATCTACATGTACATCTTGACGGTTTTCTTAAGCGGTTCCAACTATGCGATGTATGTATATACGTATACGTAATACATATTATGCGCACGCACACGTACACACGTTTACATGCACACACGCGTATATAGTACATAAATAGAGCGATAGGAAGAAGAGAAAAATCCCTTCAACGACCACACCACGATTCCTGGGCAAATCTATCGCATTGAAAATCAGTGTCTTTATTTTGTTTCGGGTTTTTATCGGCCCATTTCAAACGTCTTGTTTAACAGCGTAGCGCAAATATATTAACGGGCTTACTATTATCGATCCAAAATAAATATTGATGATTTCAGTACATTTTGTTGTATGTATAGTACACCCTTATAAGAACACAAACTATGGTTTACGTCTGATCCGTTTAAATCAATTCTTTTTCTCAAAAATTAACCCGGGATATTGGACGGTATAATATAAGTCATCTGCTGTCTTAACATATTATATAAGTAATAAATATTACTGATTCCAAGAAAACAGATTCCGAACACATAAACATTTTTTACGTCCTGCTATCATTATTCCTAAAAACAATGTTATATATTATTTAACAATAGTAATAAAATAACGTATTTATTTTACGCTTATAAGACTATCGATATAAAACAGTTTCCGTGTAATCATCATTATAAAATATTACTAATAAACTTACCACGTCTATGTATAGATATACCGGCTGGCTTTAAAACGTAATCGTGCGGATCTGTGCACGGCCACCAGCTGCAATAGTGTTGATGAAATAATGAAATACCATAATGCGCATTGAATAATTCAATTTATCGCTTTTATACATTGTTATAGTATTGTTGGTTTATTATCATATTACGAAGAATTTACACGCATTACTATTAAAATGTTAAAGATATAATCATATAACATTCGTATACTCAAAGTTACGGAAAGACGAATTAAGTTGATAAACGAATCTTCAGTTGTGTAGAGTAATCACTTAGGATCGCAAAGTGGCACTTCTATAATAATAACTTGAGTGCTTAAAAAACAGAAAAAATAAAAATAATAATAGCATTTTTTTTTACCGGTTATAATTTATTATAATGGTTTTTGATTCAACATAATCCATATATTTTTAACATAATATTTTATTTCCATCTAACATTTTTCATTTTAATTGTTTTAAATTTTTTTATTATTACTAAAATATGTCAGAGATTAACGAGAGTAGCATAATAACTATTTTATTATATATCTTCTTTTTTTTTTTCTTTTTTTTTGGCATTAAGTTTCATAATTTTATCCTTCAATAGCTAAAAAAATTAAAAAAAAAAAAACGTTTTCTACTCTATTATATTTACTTATTTACCATCTTGTCACGAATGCCAGTATTATGCTATATTATGTGCCAAATGTAAATCGCACGGAAAATATTATAGGATTTTAAGTATATTTTTTGAATGTTCATTAATTATTCATGGGAATTACACATTGCATAACTAACTACTAAAATTCGATTAAAAATATTAATGTATCTTTAATTTTAATATTATACAAAATGAACTTTATAAAAATGATAAAATCCAAAAACAAAATTTAATCGGCCTATTCGCAAAATTGTTATTCTTAAAATGAATTAATCGTGTGCTGCTTACAATCAAATCAAAACATATTCTATCCGTTTTGAAAATTGTGGCAAATTTATTAAACCAATTTTATTATGTGTACCACCGCTCGAGTTGTATACAATACTGGAACCATTATGTTATAAATGTATATTGTTCGCGTAGAGATTGTGTACGATCTTATTTCGTACTATGTGTATCGCGTGAGATATTATTCACGGCGAAAACATCTTTGTGCAAGGTATCATCGACCGTATACATTATTTTTGTTTCAATATTGTCATTGAGTACTATATTATACGCTCTCGGTTGCACACGTTTTAAGTGAAATCTCTTCTTTTGAAATCCGCATGGCACTCATCCGTATTTTCAATATACGGGGTAAACAAAATAAAAATATACATGTATATACGTACATCGTATAAATATAAAGAAGAATACTTTTTCCATATCTGTAATCCCGCCGCACGTCCGGTCCGTCTCTTACACCGCCGCACGGCCATCACCGCGACGACACACGTCATCGTAAAACTTTTCTCCCCGAGGGCGGAAAATAAGAAGAAAAAAAAAACCAGAGAGAGAGAAAAGAAGAGAGAGAAAAAAAAAAACTCACCACCCAAAAAGAATACGGGGTATATCGTACATATGGGTGCCTAGAAAAGTACAAAGCTCTTTAACAGCGTGTTTCACCCGCCACACCATACCCGCGGTCGTCGTCATTGTTGTGTGTGTTTCGGGTCCGCGTGCATGTATTAGCTAAGAATATGAACCACAACAAACATCATATCAAATATGCTCAACCACCAACCACTGCACGTATGTCATAGCACGCGCTTGTGTGAAATGTGCGAGAGTATGTGTACGAGCAGTGCGTGTGTGCACGTGTTTTCGTCAGTGTGTGGTGCATGTAGTTTCCTTCCTCCGGTTCACGCTCGCACGCCGGAACATAACCCACGCCCGTTCGTATAATATGCGTGTGAGCTTGTTACCATGATGCACATTCCTCTCCCACCCTATTTGACACTTCAACAAAAGATGTTTCATAAAGTAATTTTAATACCATCAACATTATTTATGACACTTCTCTCTTCGGCGGCGTTGTTGTTGTCGTAATACTCTCCTAACCAATGTCAACCGAAAAAAGTGAAAATAAATAAATAAATAATAATAATAATCACCATCATCATCATCGTCATAATATTTTGCTTTTCGCACGCCAACGTTATATTTCCATCCGTATAGAGCTATACGTTTTCTATATAATAGTGTACGCTATTAATGGACGCGTATTCAGTTTTACATAATATTTTGTTGCAGTATATAATTGCGCACACTGTCGTCAAGTGATATGCCTACAACTACCTGCTTTCAACAATGATTATCAACTTTTTTTGATAAATTATCGATACTTTACAATCTGTTATTATTTACTGTACATTTTAATTGGTATCTATTTTATGTTTATAATATATGAACACGTTTGCTTATTATATTCTATCAGTTTTACGAAATAAACGATCGTTTTAATGTTTTCATAATCACGTTAAGTACATCTTTAATATTTTTAATTTCTATATACTCGTACTTTATTTTTTTTCTATATACATCGTGTACTTATAATAATATTATACGTATTTTATATTGGCTATATAAATAAATAATAATTAGTTTGATGTACTTTTGAGACGAAATGTTCTAATGCATTTTCCGATTTCGGTGTTTTATTTAATTATTATTTTCTATTAGTATTATAGAGCAGCCTAATGGAATTTCTAGTAATCAAACGAGGAAATCACATAATGTAAAATCATTTTAAACACATTTTTATATATATATATATATATATTAACGGAACAGCCTAATCACGATACTTACGACTAAACAAATATTTGTTGTCAAATTGAAATTCATGTGGGATGTAAACCTATAGCTGTAAAAAATTTGCAAATAATACCTAGGAATAGTTTTAGAGGATATCTCTCAGAATTACCAAACAGCATCAAATTAACTTATTTCAAAATAGTTTGAAGGAATGTATACTAAAGCTTTATCAAGGTTTCTTGTTCCTAAAATTATTACTGTAGCAGAAGCAATGGCCTTTTCACGTTGAAATAACTGATTATTCTTGAGCTAAGTTAGGCTCTAAAATTAAACGTTTTTTTAAAAATATGGGCGAAAAGAGATGGTCAACTCTGGGCAAAAGGGGCAAAAGGCCCATAATTTTTGTTCGAAAATATCCGATCACTCTTAGTAGTTGTGCACCCGTCTTACCAATGATCGTTAACTGTATTATTTTCCATCCCATAACGATAGCGGGATTTATCCATATGAATAAGGTAAACTGTATACCAAAACAAGAGTGAAAAAATTACACGAATATCGAAACTCCTTATTGAATATCAAAAATGTAACAAATTTACGTATTGTATTGTCTTCTCTTCCGCTCGGAATATGAGGGAATAAAAATACATTATTTGGAAAGTACCTTTAAGTCAGTATAGTTTTCCAACGACTATAATGTATCCGGATGAGCGGATCTGTGTTCATTAATTTCCGATTGCTGCAGATTGTGTTGGGTCCGCGCAACACGCATTTGTGATAGTAATATATTTGCAGATTTCCACATCAACAATAACGTCAACTTGAACTGGGTGCATTTGTCTTTCGCCAAATAACGGGATTGGACTTTCAACCACGTGATCGCATTATCGATAACGACCGTGTCCCAATTTTAAGTAACACCGTATTTCAGAGCCATATGTGCCCGTTTAAATTATTTGAACGACTTATCACGAAACAGCTGGGGAGATAATATCTGCGATGTAAGGGCGAGATTGTGCGTGAATCCGTTATTCTTCCTCCTATCGACAAGATGTGGTTCTTATATATAGGTGTGTTCGAGTATGGGCTATCTATCATTATACCAAACCGGGACACCGAGTATCTACCCGTCACGCGGTCGACCATCGATTTCGTGCAGTACATTTATCCAATCGTCGACAAAACGCGTGCTTTATCTAACCCCCCCCCCCCCAATACACATACTATCATCCCTTCTTGGATTCCCCAATATACGATAGCGAAATCGATACCACTACTAAAACTGCAAAGGTAATAACGATTTTAGACGTATATTATGGTTTCGCTCCTGAAATCAAAAAATTATTCAATACAAAGTTTTACCGCAATTATGTATTATAGGTAAGTACTTATAATATATAAGCTATTGAAAATTTCTTACATGCTGTTTATTTATAATTATGCTTTTCTTCCCCGCTGCGATGATTAAACCACACGACTAGGAATTTAAAGATTTATATTTTAGTACATGTAGGTACATTAATCCATAAGTAACACAATTAATGATAGAATAGCTTATACCTACATAAAAAAAAAAAAAAATATTTGTTAAGAATATTAATAAAATGGACAGGATAAGACGTAATTTATATTTCATAAATTCAACAACGAAAATATTAGCTCAAGAAAATTTAAAACGTGCATATGTGGTATTAATAAATCTAAATAGAAACAACTACAAATCACCATTTTTATACACTACATACACTTATTGTATCATGTGAATGACATAATTGTGTAAAAAATATCCATTGTAATAGGTATCAATCATAGAGATTTTGTATTCGTATCTTGCTTATAATATTTGGATTACAAAGGTCAAACCCGTTCAATTAAATAAATTAAATATTGTTAATTTATCGTTTCATCTAAAACAGTAATCTGTGTATGTTATTCTAATGCCATACAAAATCTAATATTTATTCAAATGTAAAATTCGAAATATTTGTAAAGTAAATTAAATGTAAATATTTTCTATTGGCATAAAAATAAATCAATTATTATTATAATGAGTAAATATTTACTGTTCACTGGTGATAATGATTGACATTAATAATAAAATGTATTACTTAAAAGTTACCTAATATAAATTGTACTTAACCGAAATTTGTTTGCTTAAATTCGTCGGTCTTATAACTATATTATCCTAAATTATTAAATTTCTGTTAGAAAATCACATTTCCTCGATGAAATATTTCTAATAAAAAAAAAAAAAAAATAAAAAAAAATGGAAACCAAAAATTTGTTAGTACACGTATTGATAGATTAATGGATACGCCCATTGCATTACTCATAATTCAAAAAATGTAAAAATAAAGATACTACTCTTTTTTAAGGAACTCGTAAAACTTTAAACAGGAGTATTTTTACATTTTTTATATGTTTAAAATGTATTTTATTCATACATTCAAGTAGAGGTCTTCATTTTAAAAGTATAAAATTGTAAAAATAACTTAGAAATTCTTACTTTGTAATTGTCTTTACCGAAACATCAAAGACGATACAACGGTGTTCAAGTGAGATGTTTTTAGTTTCAACCACAGTCCATAGTAAATGATACTGACCTCTTTTAGTCATAAATACTTAAAAAATACTTTATGTTATAGTTTTGATTACCTATTTAATCTAAGCCAACTTAAAAATTAAGTATTAAAACCTTTATATTTATATGAAAATAGGTACATGCGTGTTACCTCTACTATACTGAATTTATTTTTAATGGTTTTCAAAAATTCATCTTGTATTTTAATCGTACAATTTAAAATAATAATGTTTTTAGACAAAATTATTTGTATTAGGTACATCATAATAATACTATAAAATTAAACGAAAATATATCTGATATTAGGAATAACGAAAATATTAATATTAAATTAAGCTAGAATTTATTTTTATCTATCCAAGTTCTACCTTGTGGATTTAAAAATCTAAAGTTAAAATATAATGCAATTTACCATTTCAGCATTTGTCAATTTTCTTAATCGCTAATATTATTTGGTGTATAATAACAGTACATAATATTTTGAATTTACAAACTCCTCAATTTTAAATTTAATCAATAAAATTATTAGAAGATAATTATTTTTGTTGTATCCATTTAAACTAGCATCAAAATAATTATAAGTATTTATAAAATTACTACACTTTAATAACAATAATGACTGCATAGTCATTGCGATTACTAGAAATATTAATATTTAAGAAAATACGGAATTCTCAATAAAGTTAAAGACTAGAGAAAGTACTCGTATTAGAGTGTTGCTTATTAAAATGTCTATATATAAATCTTATTCACTTGTAATAATTAATCTCTATATATAAAAATGAATCCCAATTTGTTTATGTCACGGCATCACGCGTGAATGTCTGGGCCGACTTCGCTAAATTTTTTTAATTTATTCGTAACTGTTAGAAAAAAATTCTAACAGAAAAAAAATTAAGGAAATTGCACGGGTGCTTGTAATTGTAATTTTAAAAAGGTAGCTGATGTATTATTTTAGTTTTCATAGCAACTCGAAACTTTTACTGTACATCCATCATCATAAAATAAACACAAAAATATTACCTTGGTAACTAGTAATGAAAAAAATTTTACCAATGCATTAGATCCCTAAAGACTAACCAAACACAACTAGGCTTTAAAAAATATCATTTTTATTGCAAATTTATATTTTCTAAACTTTCTAGATATATTTTAAATGTAAATATTGACTTAAATTGCATCTAATTCTATTTATTTAGATTCATTCCATTTCGGGTCGCAATATGGTAACTATTTAAGTCTACTGTTATTGTAGTTTAGATAAAAACTTTTTCGTTTCTATTCAAGAAAAGAGATTTTTCTCCAGTAATAAAAATATGAAATAGCAGTTGATTTTTTTTGTACAAAATCTAGTAGATGTCATAATTTAAAACTAAATGTAATTCATGTTAATGGTGTTAGTTGGAATTTGTACGTTTCTTTACACAGTTACAAGTTAAAAAAATATGGTTAATTTTTTTCTTTGAATAGTTAAAATTTATTTCAATATCAATTTTAAGTTAGTTTCACTTTTGATACACATTTAATAAATATACTTTGATCTAAAGATAATAAATCATCTATTACTACTCTAAAAACTGAAATAAATTACGATTAAAGTGTTGGTGTCCGAGATTTTAATTGTATTTATATCATTACATACATTTATTATTATTATTCTTATTCGTAAATTCATTTAAAAATTAATGTATAAATTAATATCCATATATTGAAATCATAAAATACTTAAATATTTCCACAACGAATAAGATAAATTGTAACACCTGAACTTATGTATAGGTAGTGTAATTATTTTTCGATCGATAATTTCCTTATAATAATTTGGAAAGCATTTTTTTTTTTTGTTATTATATTTTTTTTTCTTAGAATAAAATCTCCGGCTTCTAACTAAAAATGACGGTGTGCAATGTATACCATGACGTGACACTCTAGGGATAAGATGTGGGTTGTGTTGGATTATTATCCTCAGGGAACATACACATTTCTACTACTACACTTTCCTAATTTTAAAATGTATAAATGTTGAACTATTCGTATCAAAATCGACGAGATGTTTTTAGTATCCATTCTATAATAAGTAATAATAAATAACGTTAAGCTTGTTTCCTTTGAACATGCTTTAGGGTGGTAAGTTTGATCAGTGAATGTTATAACAAGTTAATATACATTCATTGTACTGTATAAAATATAAACAATGTGATCCTTGAAGATAAATCACCAAGTAAAATAAATAATGGTAGATCAATTTGGAATTTTCTATCACATTTGTCAGTATAGACATCATGAACGATTAAAAAATATACATACGTTCAAAGTGTACAAAGTGTACAAGAAATCCAATAATTTATTTACCAACAGTAATGACAAAAATAGGAAAATATTTATGAACTATTGTCTAATATATTTT
This sequence comes from Chaitophorus viminalis, assembly GCA_025469195.1. Taxonomy (NCBI): domain Eukaryota; kingdom Metazoa; phylum Arthropoda; class Insecta; order Hemiptera; family Aphididae; genus Chaitophorus; species Chaitophorus viminalis. The sequence continues at coordinate 399,552 of JAIPRK010000077.1, forward strand.
ATTTCTTTTATTTCTACAATTTATTAAGTATTATTAAGTATTATACTATTATTAACTATAAAATATTTGTTTTGATATCAATAATTTAAGTTTAATGTCTATCAACTAATAACCATAGATTAATTATACGCGTAATATTTAATTTAATTTAATATTAAATATTTATTAGGCAGTGTAAAAACTATTAATTTTTAAAATGAAGTGGTACCTATTCTAAAATCCATAGTAAGATGTTTTCAAAAAAAAATATGCAAGTATTATAATCATTTTATGTATTCAAATTTCAAGTAATACATTTTTCAGAAAAATCAGGAACTTAACCCTATATTTTATTTAAGATAAAATTGTCTAAACAATTTTTTGACAAGATAAAGAGTTTTATTATTTCGATTTTATAATTATTATTTCACAAGTACATTCGTTTACGTTGCTAGTAACCGACATTTAAGACATAAAAGCAAACTTGATTGGGTTTCTCAAGCTAATAATATCAATAATTTTTATGATCCATTTATGTATCCATTTATGTATCATTTATTTTGTGATCAATCATCACTGTTCTTGTGGAACACGATTTTAACGAATTAAAAATTTAAAAATGCCGTTGGTATTTATTATAATTTTCACACTTACTTATCTGAAAATCTGTTACATGAGTTAAATTGTAATTTAATACTTACCGAAAATTAATTGAAAATAAAAAAGAAATTAATATAGTTCAACGTTATTTAATTAACAAATGATCAATGGTATACATTTGAATTTCTCGACTTGGTACTAAAAAATTGTTTACTATTTGATTCAAAAGTTATAAGATAGAAATAAAATGAAAATAATAGTTATATTAAATTTCATTATTTTTAGTACAAAGTTTAACATCAGGAAATTATTAACTACTTTTCTAATAATATTTACTCATAAAAATGAATTTAAATTAAATTCATTCTGCAAGTAAAATTACGAACTCTAAGTTAGTATTATCGTTTTCTATTGTTTTTATTGAATCAAAAATATTTAAGACTAATCAAGTAAATACTTTTAAATATAAAATTTCACATTAGAAAATTCTGAGTACATAATTCATAATATTCAAAATAATCAGATTAATATTCAAACTTTAAATATACATATATCAAAAAAAAAAAAAAAAAACGTAAAAAGATACCTACATACTTCTATTTATAAAATAATAAAATAAAGATAATATTTAAATCATAACTACGTAAATTTATAAAGTAATAGTAATTAAGTAACATAATTTTTTTTTTAATCGATAATATATTTATAACTAAATCTTTTTACTCGATGGAAACATATTCTATTATCTATACTATTAGATAATAACTAAAATTATTATATTATAGTTTCAGCAGTAAGAAAGAAACTGTTTTCAATTAACATAAAGAATACTAGTAAATTAAAATATGTTCTATTAAAACGTCCATAAATTGGAAACATTATATTTTCCAAAAGTAATCAAGACATAAAAAAAAATATAACTTGAATAAAAAAAGTTTATCGTTTTTATCTACATACTTAATTCGTATACAATTAGTTTTATCAAACAAATGCCTGCAGAAGAAAAAATATATGTAATGTTCAAAAAGTTAAAATGCGCTTAAGTGTAAGTTTTTCTAAACAAGAAATCTTACCGTGGGCGTGTCTATAATTATTTTATCCAAGAATTGGGTCCGTTGTTATAGCTGATATAATAGAAATACACCATGAATAAATTCGAAGGTTAAACAGTGATTTTAAAGTGATGTTTAAATATTTAAACAACAGAGTATATTATAAAATATGAAAAATATACTAAATTATTAACTGTTATTAAGAATTTTTCAGTTTATAAGAGCATTATAGGCTTACCTAAAGTGATTATAATTTATAATTGTGAATACTTTATATCTATATAATTACGCAAATTAAATAGAACAAACTTTGTTTTCAGGGCAATTTTTAAATAATAAAACATACTAAATGAGTATGTAAGAGCAGTATCGAAGTTGCTGAATATTTAAAACATTCTTTCTTTGATTTACTTCTTTTTCAGAAAAATTGTCTTGAATTCAAACGTGCACGTAATAATAATAAAATAACAAACTGACACGTTGAACTAAATGAACAAACAGTAATTTTATTATTATAACAATAAAACTTTCCAAAACTTGAAAAATATAAATGAAAAATATTTTTTCAAAACTTACTTTTTGATCATATTAAAATCATTAAATATAAAACTGTAATAAAATAAAATAGACAAAAAATAATCTTACTTTTAAATCATAAACAATTTAGTGTTTTATATTCTGAGAGGCGCGTGTAATATAATATATATTGATTTTATAATGATGTGTGTTTTATTTTGTTTATTTTTTCTGTTTGTATATTCATCACGATTGCTTCAGCTGCAGTTATTTACTGATAAAATATATGTTTTCTAGTTGGTACATTAAGTAGGTATTTTTTTGAATTTACATACAGTTAATGTAATTGTTTAAATAAAAAATAAAATTTATTAGAATTATAAATAAGTCCATAAACCTGACATAAATAAAAAATATGAAATTCAAATAATTATTGTAGTCACAATTTATTTATAAGAATTTTAATATTCCAATATTAATAAAAAAAATTAATTAACCAAATCACGTAATATTTTTGTTGTGAAAATTAATTTCAATTTTATTTTAATATTTATAAAACTAGAAAGTTTTATACAATATTCTTCGCAAGTTTTTTTTAATAGTAAAATTTGATAACGATAAATCACAAAAAAATGTTATTAGCACAAGGATATTCAATTATAGTAAGGTATTTCGATTTTTACGAATTTTTATCCATACATTGGTTTTTTTTTTAACCAAGTATTATTAACTGTGACGAATCTAAATTCTTCCAACTAGATTAGCTGCATATTATTTATTTACTCATATGATATTTTAGTGATCAATTGCACTAAAATAAAACAATTTTCTTATTTGATTACAGATTAAATTATTAATATAACTAATATAGATAAACTCATTAAGGGTTATACAAAACATAAAATAGTTCACATCAAATATCGCAATGGATTAACTTTGATTTAATATTGACATCGAGGCAATTACCTCTGGGGTTACTTATTGGTGAAGGCCTCCAAAGCATCGTCGTATCTTCTTAATTAGCAGTCTAGAATTAAATGTTGCATAGATCGTACACTTGCGCCACAATTGCTCTCTGGGCTCTCTCTGAACTTTCAATTGTACATACGTTCATTACGTCTTCCATGTCCCGTTCGTATTTGGTTGAGTCAAACCCAGGTGTTCCTAGGAAGGCTCAAACCTAGAACTGGAGTGCATACGTTATATATGTTGATATCTCCAGATCTTATAGGTTGAAAACATTTTTTTCATTCAAAGCCATCGAATATAATATTTTATAGTTTTAAGACATTATTAATCTAATGTATTCCCAGTATAATTAGATAACATAATATTCCTACATTATGGTATTTTTTTTTATTTTAGATTCTAATAGTGAACGAGAAGTAGTTTTTTCATAATGTGTGCCTGTTTTATTTTTATTTTTTGTCTATTTACATGATTTTTATTAGAATTAGTGCTCCAATGTATTATATAAACCCTTACTTTTCTAACGGGAATTTCATCTGGTTGGTACTTTTTGAAGGTCATTTTTTTTAATTTCTCGATAGTTTTACGAATATTGAGCAAACATAGTATAAAAAATGGCAAACAATTTTAATCTGACTACTGAACTCAAACTCGATATTTCTATTTTAGGTATCATAGCAACGTAAAATATTTTAGTATTTTATAAAAAGTATTAATTTTTGAGATTACATTTTTGGTTACATAGGCAATTAAAATTTTCATTTAAAAGTTTAACCTACCTTATTAAGAAATGAGGATATACGAATACTACAACATCTTTCATTTTTATAAATATTAACTTATCCATATTTTTCACTTAGAATCATATTTTTGAAAGCAATGGTGCATTGGTTTCAGATTTTAAATTGATACTGCAATATCAGTCCCTCTATCACAAAATCTTACCTGACTTAAGAATCTCACCATTATTTTATACGTATCATAGTGGTATAGTAAGTCATTAACATATTTTTATTATTATTATTTATGTTCAATACATACATTTAATGTATTTATAAGTATCTTGTAAATAGCAATTGAATTCCTGTGAATATTTAATTTTGTCACTTTCTATTTTTCCAGATCTGTATCTATTAAAACTTAAAAGTATATTACAGTAAATCTATTGAATTTCTTATTTTCTTTTCTAAACTCAATTCAAAGTATATTATAAAACCTGCATTCTACATAGGTACTATGTATTATACGTTCAAAGTTGTAATATGATATTTTAAAATGTATAAAAATGTGTATAGCAAAAGATAAAAAACTTTCTAGTTCTGTATATTCAATGTAATGCACATGCACATAATATTATTACTGACAGTTTTCAGATAAAAAATGTGACACAGCAGTATTTTGGATAAGCAATATAGGCACATCGCGTCTAACAGTCATTTCGTATAATATAAACATTATATTATTGAACATTACATAAGACTATATCATAAACTATTAAAAAAAAGTACAATATTTGACAAGATACCTGTTCTTATTTAACGCAAGTTTATTGTAACATACTCGTAACACAAATCTATGTTTATGGCTTCACTATTATTCTTTATAATAAAATTATATCTAATTTATGGTGATATAATAACTACGGCACATAGACATAAGTAGAATATTTTACGATGGGATAATTGCTTTATATATTTTAAGTAAATTTATTCATAATATTTATACATTCTTTTATTCACAAGAAAAATATCAACATTTAAACATGTGTAATTGGTTAAAAAAAATAGTTACCATTAAAAATATCTGTACCCCGAAATGTATAAAAAACTGAAGATCCAGGCCAATGTACAACTTTAAAATGGCTCGTTCATGATGAAGTACATAACATTTAAATTTCATAAATGATGTAACAGTGAATCTAAAAAAAAAAAATAGAACACTTTAAAGAATAACCGTCGTGAACAAAACATAATATGAATGCATATTGATAATATCATACACTTTATTCAATAAATAGTCATAAATTGAAATTCGAAAGTTTCACTAGATACAAAATAATATTTCCACCATTTGCTAAATTATAAATTATTAAGTAAATTTATGCACATGATGGTGCTGATAGAAAGACAAAGAATGAAATAACGAGAGAAGAGAGAAATATATATATATATATATATATATATATATAGAGAGAGAGAGAGAGAGAGAGAGAGAGAGAGAGAGAGAGAGAGAAAGAGAGAGAAAAACAAAAGTATATATGTTGAAGTGCTAAAAAGTTTTATTAATCACAAAAAAATGAAAAAGGATATTCGCTTAGCATAACTCAAACTATATCTATAATGAATTCACTACATTTACCCAAAAGCTGCGCGTAACTCGTGTGTTCAATATGTAGGTACCCACAATCACGATTGTGTATAGTTATATATGCACAGTAAGGGTTCTTTGTGTTATCAGTCTATTTTCACACACATTGAACAAACGGCATAGTATAATATGTAATTTTGTAATATATCAAGTGAATACAAATTAATTTCGGTGAGTTTAACTCATTAAAAACATCAAACTCGCATTTTAAAACATAATATATCCATACGCTTGGTTTGTATATTATTTGCACTCATTGAAACATAACTATATTAGGAATTGAAAATCATCATTGTACAATAACAATAATAACTCCTGGTTTAATTTTTAATAAAACGTTAAATAACCCTGCTCAACATAGGTAAACATGTATAATTAAAATCATTAAAATATCTTCGTCGTACAAAATATGAGTGTTGTACTCATTAAATTTGGTTTTAAGCTTTTATAGAAGAATTAACTTATAATTAAATATGTTAGATATTACGAAAACTTATCAGTCATACATAACATGTATACGTTATCAAATAATCACGGTAGTGAGATGGATTTTTATATTGGATTATTATCGTGATTATAATTGTTATAGTAAATATTATAAACATGATACAATCAAAATTCCGTTTAATTTAGACTCATATATATTCAACACACGCATAACATTACCAACATAAGATTCAAATGGCTTTTATTTGAACATTCGGAATATCACGGTTAACAAAGTAAATTTTTATGCTCACAGTTTTCAACAGTAAATCATACGTTACCGTGAAATTAATTTTATCTCCAGAACCGTCATTGGAACTATTCAAGACAATTTTTTTTTATTTCTTATCCGGCTGAACACAAAAATGCTATTGGCTGCAGATAAGCGGAATGTACACATTGACGTCCGGGAACATTTTATGTATAAATCGCTAGGAAAAAAAAAGTAAAAATAAAAAGATACCTAGGTATATTGAGACTTCATTGATGGAGAAAGAGAGAACACTGCAAGAGAAGATAATATGTATATCTATACAAATATATGTGTGCAGTTGTAAATAAGAAAAGAATTACAATCGTTACGGTCACAGTTTAATTTGCATGTCGTTTTTTCCATCTCAAGGCGAAAAAAAATCCGACAGCTAACTCAATTTATGTCCTCTGGGAGTTTTAAAAATAAGATACCAAACAACTTACAGTATTAGTTGTCTCTGACTCTTTCTCTCTCTCTCTCTCTCTCTCTCTCTCTCGCTCTTTATCTTTTCTCTCCATCCACCTCCTCTCTCATCAGTCGATTCATACTGAATAATATATCAAGACACGGAAAGTATAATCGGCGCACAAGGCTAAACCTATTACAAGAATTGGGATGAAATGATAAATGCAAGGCACTGGTCTGAGGCGTACTTTGGTAAAAATACAATTTTAGTTTGTATAGCCTTGCGGTTGGTTGTTGCCTCTCGATTTTCAACAAAACGGTCTCTAGAAAGTCGACCCAACTACATAAATGCAGTCTTCCGAAAGATCATCCCATTCTAATTACAAGCCATTGATATACCTTATAGTACATTAATACATATATATATATATAAGTGTGTACTCGCGCATATTACTAACTGGGAGTTGAAACGGTATTGTTATGCTCTTTTGCGCTAATTTCGCTTTGAAAATAGCTCCAATTGAAATAATGGGCTCACTGTCAAACAAAATCTCATTCCCGACTATCCAAAAAAATGGCAGAACGTAGAAAACAAAATAATAATCAACATTCTTGTTTCCATTTTTCACTTGTACGTATAATACCATGAGGATACTTTGTTCATGAAATTAGCTAGATAATCTATTCACGTTGATACACGTCAAAATAATACATCGATGTAATCATGTAATTAAACTTTTTAAATAAAACGGAAATAAAATAATAATACCATAAAACCATAATAACCTGTGAAAGTGAAATATATAATCGAATAATATATAATATTAGCAACGGCCAATGGATTGCCAAAAGTAGGAAATAGTCGATATTAGAGGAAGAAGCTATAAAAACTTTATAGAATGTAATAATGGCTTTATATTATTCTAAGCTAACGTATCTCGTGCGTTTTCCTTATAAACTAATATTTTTTGGATACAATATAATTCATATATTGGATAACATCGACAAAGATAAAGGGAAAAACTAAACCCAAAGTGAATATGAGGAGAAAGACAATATGGTTTGTGATTATAACGAGGTTGCAGCATAAATAAATTGTACCGATGAATATAATATTATATAATGATGTTATTTAATTACACTATGCAGCGTCATCGTATACCACGGTTTTTAGTTTATTTAGTTAATTTTTTAGTATGAACCGATATTTACCGTCGCTTCCAAACACAAGTAAACCGATCATATTGTACAGGAATTATAATAATTATTTAATTACAAGCCATCGACGTAGAAATAATAACCGTAAAATACACGCGTTTAAGATGGAAGAATCGTTTGAAATTTGAGTAAGTTTTGGGCCTACGCATCGTTAAATCATAATTTACCCACCTATATTACTTATACATAAGCAGTTGGTTGCTGCAACATATTATAACGATACGAACAACGCATATTTTAGCGACGTGTTTGTAAAGTAAACGCGTTTATCACGTCAATAATCGAACGGCTTTTAAATCACTCTCGTAATACTAACACGCAGCCTGTGCAGTGATGGTGGGTGGTGCACGTATCCACAATGCGCGTGTGATGATGAAGATAATAATAATAAAACGAAAAATATAGGTTTGGAGACGAAACACGAATGCGTTTGAAAACGATAAATCTCCTGTACATTTAAAATCGAATGCGTGGGAACTCTGTGGTTTTTTTTTATACAATTTATAAAGTTTATATAATATGTACGTTAAAAAAAAAATAAAAATACCAAAAACCATGTGATAACCTGGGTGGCGCGTGCACCTGAAAGGATGCGAAACGAGGGAGATAAATCATTGGATATATGTATATATATTATGTGTTTAAATGAATTTGCATTTATACGTCGTATACATGCATATGATATACAGACGTCGTGGTACTTGTGTGAGTAACACGTGCACAGATAGATAGATAGACGTTTACATCATTTGGTTGGGGGAGGGGGCGTTAGAGTGAGCCGTTGGAAGAGTGGGCACAAGGAGAGATCGATAAATCGCAAGCGTGCGACGTGTGTGTGACGTTAACACCGGGAGCGATAATCGGGTGACAGGAAAGACTACAGCAAAAGGACGCGCTGGATGAACAAACAAACGAATAAATAAAACGTGCAAGCTATAAACACGCCCGCGTCGAGGTGCTCGTCTCTGGGCCGTAGTAACGTTCAGTTGTCACCTGTGCGTGTGTATGTGTATGTGTATGTGTATGTGTATGTGTATGTGTATGTGTGTGTGTGTGTGTGTGTGTGTGTGTGTGTGTGTGTGTGTGTCTGTATGCGCGTGTATGTGTGTGTGTGTGGGTGTGTGTGTGTGTGTGTGTGTGTGTGTGTGTGCGAGTAATTTTTATGAACGGCATTGAATTATAGAATAAAGGAGAGAACCAGTAACAGGCGTTACCGGTCACCAATGAAAAGGACCGGACACCTCGTTGGCGTACGTTTTTATATTTTGTGTAATATAAAATATACGTTTATCACATCTGAGTATACGTATATATGAGTACATACATATTTTATCACGGGTCGAGTAAATCAATCATTTTAATTTATATTTATTGTACAGACCCCCACCACCGATCACATATCACGGTCCGGAACACGACGGCCACATATTTATAGAACATTATACATTATACATATATATATATGGATGTAATATAAACGTCATTACGTGCGCTGGTGTAGAGTATACTTGTGTATAGGTTCCTGAGTCGACGCGTCTGACCCTCACGTACGTTTTGACCGATTGCGATCTTATATTTTATTACAAATAATAATCATTACCCACGATGACCTGTCTCGTTTTCTCCCCCCCCAAAAAAAAAAAAAAAAAAGAATGAGTCCGAAGATATAATAGAATTGGATAAATGCCATTCGTCATTCGACACACCTGTCTGGATACATGTCATAATTCCGATGTAACGAGCCCTTTTCAATGATAATAAATTACGTAGTATCACTGTACTATTCGAAAAATATGCACCTATCTCAGATAGTATTTCAACGACCCGTTCACGTAACGCATTTTGTATTGTTAGTAAAAATCAAAAGCTTATAAGTTATAATTAAACACGTAAAGACTCGACTAGATTCAACACGGTTAGTTTTGAATAGTGCTTCGCGGGTCTGTGTTTGCATTATGTTAAACCGGGCCAATATGTTACATGCATTTGAACAAATTATACAACCAATATATGTTATAGATCAATTATTATTGTGATGTTGTTTTATTTTTATTCTCGGTTAACATTATAAGTACTACGCGGGTGCGTTGAATTCCTTTTACTAATGCGTGTATCAGATGTGCGTTGTTTTTGTTGTCGAGCATTTCCAGATGCGAAAGCGCGTACACACAAAATCGACATTTATCAATTAATCATTATATTTTTATATTTCTATAATAAATGTTTCTATCGACTTTTCTACTATACAATTATTTTAATATTTTATTAGTATCGTGCCTTGTGCAAAATCGTAAAAATTATGGTAACGACCAAACCAAAAAAAAAAAAATATGTAGAATAATAAGTTAATATGTATAATATGTAAAAATTATTTTATTACATAATTTTTGAAACAAATTATTCAATAAATACATTTTAAACAATATTTATAGCGATTACATTTCATACCCAATCAAATATCAATTTACGTATAAATTTTGCGTCATCTAATATTATATTATATATATAATATTGCACGAAGGTAGCCCGGTAGCCGTCAAATGTTGCTATGAACTCACTATACGTTTGTGATATCTTCTTACTTGTTATCCATTTATTATAGTTACCACCGATAATGTTTTTATAATTAATATTACCACTATTATTGATTTATTTTTAATTATTTTGACTGTTGTTTTGATGCTACATGTTTTACTTTTATTAGTTATTTTATTTTGTAAAAATTTTACTACTTGTATTGTTGATAAGCCGGAAATGTCATATTATGCATTAATAAGTAAATATGATATATATTTTTCCACGCAACACTACATTTGGACTTGTGCCGCGGACCAGGTGGCCGAGAAATACAGCCCATTATAGTAGTGTAGTAATATTATTATTATAACAAGACGCGGCCAACGGTGCCAGTTATTTGCCGGGTAAGCGTGGCAAACCTGCAGATTTATTGGATATTCGCTAGCAGATTTAATCGGTAGCGCGTTTGACCACAAATTCTGGTCTAACTAGATATTCTGTCGTTATAATTATATTAATATTTACAATATAACACAGGCCGCGGTATGACAACAACAACAACAACAACAACAATAATAATAATAATAATAATAATAATAATAATTATAATAATAATAATAATAATAATAATAAACGCGCTGCAGTGTATACAGGTGTATACCCTGCTGCATATTGCATGGTAGTATAATATCTGGCGGGCGGAAAACTTCCAATAAGTGCAGAGTGTATGGGTAGTATTCTGTCCTAAACTAGAACCTGCTTGTGAATTATTCATGATGTCCGGTCCGAAACAATGAAATCAATGCCATTACTTATCTGCTAATAGTCTTGGGTTTTCGCCGCATAAGTTCAAAACGAATTTACCACCACCCGTGCTATAATATTATTATATCATATAATATTCTATGCTGGCAATTATGTGGGATATACAATGCGAAATAATACATCGACGACGATGACGAAATCACGTCCCGTTACCATTTGAGCAATCATAAAGGTATCGTTGCTCCGCATTGTTACGGTTAAAGAATATTATTCTTTATGCAGACTATTCTAGTTGGGTCAGCAACACGACAACGACGATGACGAGATGTGGTCACATTTTTAAAAGCCTGTCGCATAAAAAAAAGCACTATTCTCGGAAAGTTAGTCAAAAAGAGGGCAAATCGGTGTAATCATTAGAGCTCAACAAGTATACCCCATCGATAAATTAATTTTAAGCAATAGTCCAAAAAAAGAGCGCTGGTTATTACTGAAAACTCTAGCAATTTCTTTTCCCCAGATTTGATTTTATTTCAACTATTATAATTTTAATTTTATCATATTTTTACAAAGTGTCAATCATCAGCTTATTGGGTCTGGTATGCTAATCATTTATCAACTATATTTTTCGACGGCTATATATGAGTATTGTTATCACGAGTTACAATATTTTTCTGTTACTGCAGTTGTTTAGTTCATCAACTGGTGCGTTAATTTTTTTTTTTTTTTGTAGCTTCTAGTAACTATGTTCTAACTATGATATCTTAGAATCTAAAGACTTAAAAGTATATTCACACATTACATATTGTGATTGTTTTAAACGAATATGGATTTTAAAGCAATTTTATTCAATAAATTTATGCAACGTATTGCTAGTAGAAAATTTTACTCTTTTTAGACAGAGCTCCTCGTATTTTCAATTGCCATTGATTTGATATAAACGTAAAACGTTACGGAAACTACTCGTCAGTAATTGTATCAGATGTAAAGGCAGTGTGTCGTCAAAGAGGCATTGGACGATGTAACTCTTGGCTTCGACGGTTTTCTAGTTCACCGCACGTCAATGTTTCAAAATCATCACAGAATGCTCAAAATGTTATTACGACGAGTATAACATTACGAATCCACTCGATAGATAACGAACGGCTTGTTCAGAGACATGTACCCGGGCACTATATACATACAATATACATAATACTATAGCGTGTGCGTCTCCAGTAGTCTTATTTAATGAATTCAAATGCGCGAGTGAAGATTTTAATTAAAAACGAAAATTATATCATGTCTAAATGACGAGGCCATTTAACGAATGCCACCGCCGTAGAACAGTGCTCGAAATTATCATAATGTTCGGTGTAAGAGTACGCTCTGAATTATTGTCACGCGACTTACTGCTAGGTGTGTTAAGGTATAGTTGTTCAGAGGTCAAATTATTGTATTCGTTACGGCTTGTAATATTTATATATTCTGTGAAATAATCAACGGCCTTACAACTCGTAGTTTATTTGACCCTTATCGGGATCACTTCAAAACGTCTACCCTTTAAACTTTTCAAGCGACTTTTACTTAAAACTATACACTATACCCACACCACTCTTCCATTTCAATTTAGCGTGAGTTCTCTCATTTCCGCAAAGTCGTCCTTTATGAGCTTACACCGGGCCAACTTTGCATAACCAAACAAGTAAAGTTCAGGACATTAGGTCAACCTATCTTCATTATAATTTTCAAAAGTTTGAAATTACCTCTAAACTTGGAGTGAATGGGAGTGTTGTGAAGTCGTCTTGGTTGAAATTATTTTATTAGATATTAAATATAAACACGGCGTATCGATATATTATTGTTCTAGTAACGTATTGCTACTTGGCTATACTAACTAAACAACACTAAAATTATTTTATATCGCATTTATTAATATTTATGCTTGTTAACTTCAATTCGTTTTGTATTTTTTTTTCTATTTATTGCTTTTGCTGTACTTCTTTTAAACAATTTAATTGTTATAAAACGAACGTTTTCTTATAAAAGTTACGGAGTTTTTTGTTATTTGAAATATGTAGAATATTGCAGTGATGGCTGTGATGGCTCTAGGGTTCGATTCTAGGGGAGGGTTGGCATATATATCACACACTTTTGTTTTTAATATTTTATCGTACTAGTGTACAACCCTAAAATATAAGATAACGACTAAAGAAAATGTACAATTAAACGATATCTAGTATATAAAAAACCGTAACAATAAAAGCATATAATATTTTACTAAATTCGACTTTTTTTAAGCGATTCAGGGGCTGCCCCCTAGTACCACCGTTGGAATATTGTAACTAAATTGTATTTTATTTTTTTATCAAATAGTATCAGTATCAATTGTTAAATATAATAAGATATGAAAGAAGTATGATTAAAATTATAAATATCCAATTCTTACATATTATAATTCTTCAAATAACATAAATCAACAGGATATCTTCATGTATATGATTAGAATACTTATGGTAAAACTACGATATATATGTAATGTATGAAAACTCTTTAGTAAAAATTTTCCAACTTCGTATGAGGTTTATTAAATGTATATTATAGTTTTATTATTTATTATGATAAAAAAAAAAATAATGATACGGCATTTTGGATATGCAATATAGCTACATGAATGCATTCAACAATATTATACTTTCATGTATTGAAAATTAATAAATGTAAAATTTTCATGATAATAATATGAAAATATTGTTGAATGCATACGTGTAGCTATATTGCGTATATAAAACGCCGTGAATTTTTTTTCTCATTATACCATAAAATAATACTGTAATATTATTATTACAATAACTTACTGTGAATACAATGTATACGAAAAATGCAAAAGTAAGATATATGTAGTATCTACACAATTTTGGGGGTAATATTTTTTTTCTTTTTAGGCGAATCCTATGAAATTTATTTGAAATATTTGTAGTGTCCTCTGTGTTTATTATTATTATTATTTTTTTTTTTTTTGACAGAATCTATTTACAAGTTACAACCGATCTAATATGAATAATATTATAAAATACTAAATAGAGTCTGCTGAATGATAAATTGACGAAATCTAAACATCTTACGTGTACAAAAAAGAAATATGCGCGTATTGTAGATTTATAACCTATGGATGAGGATTATTATTTATTTCGATGACTGACTTATGATATTTGTGTGTGTTGTTGCAACCTATTTAGTATTTTAAATAAATATGTATATATTATAATGCATATTCACTAATACCATTACATTTGTGTTGTTTATTTAATAAACACGGTAGATGAATTACTTGTGGTTAAGGTATTTTATACGATAATTAAAGTCCACTCGTTGCGAAATAAATAAAACCCTGACCCTAACTATTTTACTGTATTATTTCTACGGTTGTTTATGTTTGTAATAAGGAATAAGTAGTGAAGTAAACAACTCAAAAGTATACCTAGAATACTTGAACATATAAGCGTATTCCTGAAACTATTGCAATTTTCGTTGTTTCTATTCTCAATGAAAAAAAAAAGACAAAAAAATTTGGGTACAACGAGTTATAACATATTCATACTCAAAATATGAATATCTTATGCATGATTTTAGAATAATTCATTGTCATAACAAATCATTTGTTTAAACGATTCATTTTTTTCCCTCCCACAATCTTAAATCGAAATCAAAACTCGACAAGATGTATTATGCGTCTGAAAACAAATATCCACAAATAGATTTAATATAATACTATCATAACCACATTTGTCTAATAAAACTTTTTTGGATATGGCGTTGACTAATGCACATTCCGATATCAAAATGTCATAAAACGAATAATGAGAATACATTCAAATTTAATTCCTACAAACGATAATGTGTGGGGGAAAGGGTCACCGATGGCAATTATTCGTATAATACATAGGGCTTAGTCTATGACAGCTATGGTTAGTCTATGGTTACTGGAGTTCATCTGAGTAATACGTAAATCCACAATCGGGTTATAGTTATCTAAATAACTCGGGTTATCATCAATATTAATCAATGTTGTTATTTATTACGAGATGGGTGGAAAGTGTAAAAATATCAAGAAAATATTCACCGACGGAATGTGTTGCGCATATTATATCCGTTAGCGGTAAAAATTATTTCTGCGAGTTAAGACCGAACGCTATCACATTGCGAAAGCCATAATATTCTACACGCGCGCACCCGTTTCAAAAGCCATTAGACGAAGGATCAGTTAAGTTGGACGACTCCCAACTTATCAATAAGTAGCATTTTCTTAAGACCACTGCTACGACGATATCGCTATCCACGCTCACACACAAGCTTGTGCAAAATGTTTTGGAAACTAAACTGCGTCGTCACCCACGCTAAGGTACATACATTATGCCACCGGTCACAAAGCCGTCATGTAATCGTATTATATGATAGTATATTTGGTGGTGTTGGTGGCTTTCGTAACTAAAAATACTAGTCATATTATCATTTTTAAGTCTATAAAAAATGAGAAAATACAATATGTACGTTAATTAATTAATTTTAAATCTATTGTACATTTTTATAATGCATTATAATTGTATAGATTTTATAGATTTAATTTATGATCGTTGCTCCAGCACAAGCTTTATAAGAGTCGCTGTAATATTATGTAATCCATGTATAGTATAAAAAGTATTTAACGATTGTATCATTGTTAAATAAAGGTTGGTAAATGAAATAAATTAACGAAACGATCTCGTCAACTATTCGTTATTGAAATTGAATTTTTCAACGCGTGAATATCGCAAGGTATATGAGTGATTAACTGCGAACAATCAACGCAGAACTTCAACGATCAATTATTAAATAAATTGTATGAAAAACGAATGCGCGTACTATACCTACAGCTCTGTAACGCAGTACATATGGGGGCAAAAAAGGGTCAGCGACATATCAACGACGACGCCACCATACGGCACCACCACCGCTCTTTGTGTATCTATTATTATTTTGCAAACGTGAATTTTTGTTTTAATTATTCCGTAACGTTTGCTTTATCAAGCGCTAAGAAATCGTTAAGAAATCTTTTTGTTCAGATTTGTAAAAAAAAAAAAACACAAAAAAATACCTAGTGTTTTAGTAATCTCTTTCATTGTCCCCGGCGCGAGTGTTCTACGAAATATATTAAACGCAATGTTTAGTCGCACTCAGTGAGAATATCAACAAAAAACGAGTAAAAACGTATTTTTTTTTTTTTTTTATGTTTATAAATTTCACTTGGGCTGAGTGATAACAAAATCAGAGCCAGAATAAAGAAACATCTCTTGTCGTCTTTCCGGGAGCCATGATTAAATGAGAGAATCATTACGGTGCCCGGTCGCCTTGGATACGTCACGTAAATTTTGTTTCTTCAACGAATATATACGCTACCACGGCGAGTTGATTTTTTTTTTTGCAAACGATCAAATGGCCTTACCCTTTAAATCGTGGTCACCTCGGTCGTGACCAGTTCAAATTCAATCAATCATATCAGGGTACAAGTAAAACGTGCACTGCAAATTGTTTCATTTTTTTATTTTCCTTCCGGTCATTTATACTAAACTCCTTTCCCCGATGTGCCCACTGTTATATAATATATAAGTTATTATTATAATAATTGTTCCGTTTACGTTATCTATACAGTTTTCGGTGTATAATCTCAGAACAAAGCCCAAAACGAATGTCGGCTTCAACAGCGTTTCCGGTATGAATATATAATACATCTTACGATTATTTTATTTTTTA
This sequence comes from Chaitophorus viminalis, assembly GCA_025469195.1. Lineage (NCBI taxonomy): Eukaryota > Metazoa > Arthropoda > Insecta > Hemiptera > Aphididae > Chaitophorus > Chaitophorus viminalis. The sequence goes on from JAIPRK010000077.1 coordinate 416,445, forward strand.
CATAAAACTTTATTCGTACATAATAAAATGTCGGCTTACATTATCATTTTATATTACCACGTCGTATATTAAATACATAGAGTATAGCATATTTATATTTATAATAATCGTATATTAAAACGTTTCTTTTACATTTTATTCGCCGTGACGTACAATATGCTTAGCGTACGCATAAAAAAGACGCGTAATTTTCGTGCAGGCGTTATATAAAATATTTATTATCTGTCTACGTGTATATAATATAATGTGCCTAAGTAGACACGTACAAAATACACAAAGCTCCTGGACAATATTGCTAGTTTTCAGCACACCGTACGCACGATGAATATTTAAACGTAATCAAACTAAAAGTCAAATACAATACTTATGTATTTACTTAACTTACAAATAATGCTTATGTAATTCGTATATATATATATATATATATATATATATATATATATATAACTATATGTATAATAATGTATTTACCAATTAAAACTGCAAGACTCCGACTTTTTGACGGTAAATAACAAACGATGCAGGTCGGTATATATATAGATGGAACGAGATTGTGTACTTTGTTTTGGAAAATAATAAAATGTGAGAGACGTAGTATATTATAGGTAGTTTGTGATTTAAACTTCTTCGAGAATCGCCGAAAATAGAAAGCTTAAAAAGCTCAGGAACGTTACATAAAAGTTTTACGCCACGGACAAAAGTTCGCACGGTAAACTTCCGAGGTAAACACGTTTAGCAACAACAATATTGCAAAGAAGTGCATATATACGTAGTACAATATATAATACATGTGTATGAAAATACAAACTTCTATGTATATATATATATTATACTGCAGTAAGAGCACAGGCTTTGGAATAATGTATTGTTCACATACCTTAAGTACATATATATATATATATATATATAATGTCATATAATCGTATTATATGCATCTTAATTCATTTACGATTTATTTAATCGTCTTGTATTTGTTGCACAACATGTTACCGGGAACACCTGTCTCAGACGCTTTGGCGCTTTGAACAATATCCCGTGCGTTTCGTTGTTCCGCGCGTGCATCTCTATAACGGCGCTCGACATCAATCCGTTTGCCGGATCGTAAGCGCAGCTGCGCGAATTAACGCGACAGTCGCGCACAAGTCGTAGTCAAAGAAGTATGACATGCAATAATTAATACTGGCATATTGTGTAATATTGTGCACGCAACTATATTTTATTGTTATACTATATTTACATTTCTACACTATTTTCTCGTTTCCGTCCGCCGCGCCGTCCGTCGTTCGCCGGTTTCGCTTATATATCATTATTTTTTTTTTTCAGAATTATTTTAAATATAAATAGTGTTTAAACATTAAGGTATTGAAAGAATACAATATAATTATAGTTATTTTTAAATTTCATGAAAATAAAACACAAACTGCGTGATTTATGTGAAAAAAACATATATCAAAGTTTAATTTCTGTAGAAAGAACACGACAACAACTTTATAAACTAAAACGAAGAAAATTGTATCTACAGAAATTACTGATTAACTTAACACGTTCTTTCCTAATTGACGCTCTTGAAAGCAGTCGTTTCTCTGGATGAAAATAATTGAATTTAATCAAGAAACTAGGAAACGTTAAGCTTGTAATAAATATACTTTATATCATTGCAGGGCCACATGATGTGTATATATATATATATATTGTATGGCACGTAATATTATAATACACAATATAGTTGAACAACTATTAACATGTTGTGATAAGCGTCTAAAAATGTCAACTTCAACTTTTCAAAATATATTATAGTGGCTCATTTTTTCCTTCTCCTCGCAAACAATAAATCGGATAAATAGAACTGCGCGACACTTATATGAATTAAACATATCAAATAATACGTTTATTTCCCTCGCGGTTATATAATAAAAATCGTGACAGCTCTCGATCAATATAGTACTACGTGCTAAACATGATCAATGTGATAATACACATTTTATTTAATAGCATAATTTATTCTAATATTATATTATGTACATAAATAGATTTTTAAACCGCCTGTTATAGATAATGCATCAGTCAATTAGTTAAGTGATCGTCTAACATAATATTTTTATAAGAAAAAAAAATCAAGTATATTCAATTTGTATTGTACAATAGTTTTAAAATTATATTAATTCTGTTCTATCGTCGGTCAACATGAACTCTCATCAAGAGTGATTTATTAGGCTCATTTACAATCGAGATTGTCTAAAACGGTTTTCATCAACGTAGATAATATATAATATTTTCTTCGTTTATAAAATATATGCACCGACCATAATTTTCAATTCTCGACTGTATGATCCGCTTAAATTTATCAAATTAGTAACGAAAAAAAAAAATGGAAATTAATTTCTTTCTTCTGGTCTGCAGTTTTTAATAGTTAGATTATATTGATCATAATATATTAGAACATTATAAACATTTCAACGTAAAAAAAACCTATTAAAAACCAAGTTAAAAAAAAAAAAAAAATAGTCGTAAAAATGATATTGCAAGACAAGCAAAAAGTATGAAATATTAATATAACAGTCAGTTATACAGTAAATTTAATATTATAATAAAGCCAAGTTGAATACTATTTTTAAGATAGTTTGCCCAGCAAGACTCAAACAAGTATATCAATTATAACTTTCTAATAAAACTTTTTGGTCACCTTTCGAAATGAAATAATTTAGAACTCTTGACAGGAAATAAATACGAATCATGTACGCACCATTATAAATCAAACACTATTTATAGTACTGTTGTTACATGAATTAATGTGCTGCGCAATCACACAATATTAGAAGAGAATTGGTTTTATTTTTTAAAGAACATTATGTGTTAATAATTATAGTTTCATTCAACATTAATAACGATCTGTGAATTTTATTGTACAAAAAATGGTTATACCGAAGTATAGGAAAATAGTGACAACACCCGATGAATAATGGCAGAACACAAAACTATTTGATAATCTATAAATAAAACAAACATAATATATACCGTTGACATCGATCAACCAAAGTCGAGAGCTGTACATCTGAGGTAAAAATATCTCGAAGTGAAAAGTCCTCGACACCGGAAAATCTTTTTTTATGCACCATTTAACTCGACAGCTTTTCGGTGAACTCTTCAACGTTTCAATTATGTGCCCAAGATATTATGAAATTGTGGTTTTTTCAGTTGGCAAAATAGAACCATTACGTATGTCCACGAATACGTGCTTAGGCATACATAATTGTGTGTACAGTTATTATACGTGTCTATTGTTTTTTTTTTTTTTTCACGTTCCTATTTACAACGTGATAAGAGGGAAACGTAACACGGGCGTCGGGCGTCAGATGTATTAAAATTTTAACCATCGGTAAAGCATGAACTAATCACCGAGATTTCTCACGACACAGTCGAAACGGTATTCTTGGCATGTATGTGTGACCCACTATATTGCACCTTTTTTAGTAATTATTTTTTAAAAGTAATTTTTTCGCTATTAATAGTCAAGTAACACACGCGTTGGTTGTGTGCAACTCGCGTGTTGTTAATTCATAAATATCCGACCAAGTTTTACAGTTAAAAAAAAATAACACGATAATTAACTGCTTTAAATTTCGTTTATTATCATCGCACGCCGGCTGGACCACACTAGTATGTACTGTGTATGCTATACGCACGGCTTTTGAGGCCATTATAACAATGTATAGCACTATGGTACAACACATTAGTGTAAAATATTCAATACAATGCATGCCGTATTATTATTGTCTGAACACGATAACAAAAACAAGTCATTACTAAAAAATAATAATAATAATAATAATAATAATAACAAATTGAAATGTAATGATGTGGAAAATAAATAATATACTTTGTGAAATAGTTTGCTCGGGAAATCCGCAATGTACCTTATAGATTTTGCGAGTGTATCGTTTTTTTTTTTAATTTAATTTATTTTTTTTATTCACATCTTTACCGATGGATTTTTTTCTTGTACAAAAATGTTATAAAAGTAACACGTACATATCAGCTGTTTTTCGATTAGCAATGATGTCTATAGATAATTTATAGAGATTATCTTTGGAACTTGTCATTAGTTTAAAAAACAATTTCAAAAATTACCAACAAATAACGTAAAAAATAAAAAATTGCGAACTATATGGCCACTTATATATACAAAATATAGTAAAAGCTCACCCAAGCTTCGCTTGAAATCGTTTTTTCTTTAGGAAGTGATGATTTATCATTACTTCCAGATTACCGAATAGAACTATAATTTATAGTATCGCATCCACCAACTTAACCTAACATGTAGTTGACTGGCTTTTTTATATCTTCAATCATACAGATTACTGGATGAGTTCACCTCTGTTATTTTTAAAGGTTATACTAATATAACAAAAGGTGAAAAAAACAATACTGGGTGGTTTTATCAAAGCAATTGAACGAGTTAATATTATATAATACGTTTACTGGAAATGCGGCCTGATAATATTATTGTTCACAAGAGTACTTGAAAAGTGATTTAAGTCGATTTGAGAGGAATGCAAAAATGAACTTTAATTAAAAAGCTTCTTGTTGCTGGGCTAACATATTTTACAATCATTTAAATATATTATATACCATGTACTTTAAGCAGTAATAAATCATTCAGTATTGCCTAAAGTACCTACCTACTATTTTAATTTTAAACAGATTGAAAATATCAAAGTGTTAAATTAAAAACAAAAAAGTTTATTCAACTCCAAATGCTCGCTCTTATTTTTAATTATATCATTCCGCATAGACTTGAACATTTGAATTTATGAAAAAGAAAAGTCAAACATAGTTTCACGAGCACCGGATAACGTTTTGTATTTTCTCTTGTTATTCGTCTTGTCCCGCGAGAAACGATTTCACGTGGAACGTTAAGTCTCATTACGATGAATGAATCCACTTTTCAAAATCTTACGCGAATCAGTGTAATCATCAGCTTTTTGTCTTCAAGACGTATATCTTATTAACTATTTCTCAATTATGTATTTCTTTAATACCGTATTTATCTCGGAATCTATCGATTTTAAACACATTATCATTTGCATTTATTTCCTTTCCTTGACTGTTCCGTCTTCCGGACATAAGGCAAGTTAATATGCCTCACTATTTTCTTTCCTGATACGGACCACTGGATCCAAGTACTTTTGTGTCCAGCTACAATCTTTTCTAGCGTTTTCGTTAAAATAAAATTACTAAAAACGAATCTAAACGATTATTTAACGACGAATGTTAAACAAAATGTATATATTTGGCGTATATAATATTGTATTACATCTTTGGATATAGTATACAATGTTACATTCTATTCTATACTAATTAATTATCATTATATTGTAATAATTGTATGTTAAGCATCTAATGATAATTTAACATTGTTTAAAAGTATTGTTGTAAATATAAAATGATTACGTTTCTTCGTTCATATAAATGACATTGTAGTCGTTTTTTATATGCATTTTATTATTTAAGGTTTTTTTTTTTTTTAATTAAAGAGAAATTAATTCAATTGACAGTTTTAACACTTTTAAAGTGAAAAATAATTACGGGCACACTGACACATTTTCTCGGGAAATAATACTATATAGCTGGGAAGTTTTTCTCCGCGGAAATTCGTTTTTAATTAACTTTGTCACGATTTAAATCCTCTCGTTTAATCTCAAGCGAATGACGCCACTATTGAACGCACAGGGCATATTAAAAATCGTATAGTACTCGAATATACGATTGTTTTTCCACCCATATACATTATATTATGGAATAGTTGATATATTCTCTTGTCAAATCAAAACAAATGTTAACGTTTTGATCAGACGCGATAAATGATTACTTTACAGAGCCTTGACAATGATGTTTGCGCTTAAAATCTTATAATTTCTTGCTGGTAAAAAAAAAAAAAAAAAAAAAATGTAAAGTAGATAAAAGAAAACAATAATGATGATGCCTATTATGTAGAAATATTGAATATATTTCTTACAACTTGGTTTCCATTTGACAATGTCATTAATTGATCCTCTTGTGTGTTTTTTCGCAGAACACTGGGCCGTTGCCGGCAAAAGGGAACGCGATGATACGCAGACCGACCGGGGCTCGGACCGGGCCGAACGACCGCCGCCGTCCAGTGTGATGATGCGCGCGGGCGCGACGACGATGCCGATCAGACGTGCCGCGCTGGCGGCGATGATTTTCGCGGTGGCCACGGCACTGGCCGCGTCCGCGGGGTGCCCGGTGGGATGCACGTGCAAATGGAAGGGCGGCAAACAGACGGTGGAATGCGTAAACAAGAGCCTGACAGCCATACCGGCGGGCATGGACGCGGGCACGCAGGTGCTGGACATGTCGGGTAACGCACTGGACGAGCTGTCACACGACGGTTTCCTGTCCGCCGGGCTGTCCAACCTGCAGAAGATCTTTGTAGCCCGGTGCCGTATTGCGTACGTGGATGACGCGGCGTTCCGTGGGCTGTCCAACCTGGTCGAGCTGGACCTGTCGGACAACGGTATCGCGGACGTGCCAAGCAAATCGTTCGACGACTATCCGCTGCTGATGAAGCTGGTGCTCAGCGGAAACGCGATGACAGTCGTGCGGACTGCGGCATTCAAGCGGCTCGCCTATCTGACGGTGCTCGACCTGAGCCGTTGCCGGTTGGCCACGGTTGAGGCGGGCGCGTTCGACGGACTGGACCATCTGGAATGGCTGCGGCTCGACCATAACCAGCTGGTGCGCGTCGAGACCAAAGTCGGCGGGCCGGTGCTGCCCATGCGGTTGCACGGCATCGAGATGCACCACAACCCATGGATGTGCGACTGCCGACTGCGCGACGTGCACCGGTGGCTGAACAACAACAGCGCGCCGCACACTGTCGAGCCCACGTGCCGCGGCCCTGACCGATTGCGCGGCACCGCCATACGAAAACTGGCCGCGGAGGAGCTGGCTTGCATGCCCGAGGTGGCCGCCACGTCCGCCCGGTACGTGGAGACGGACGCGGGCAAGAACGTGACGCTCGCGTGCCGGGTCACGCCCGTCGGCGAGTCGCGCGTCTCGTGGTGGTTTGAGGGACGGCCCGTGGCCAACGGCACGTCACCCGGTGACGCCGAGCTGTCCATCGAGGATGTGGGCCCCGCGGACAATGGTACGTACGCGTGCGTGGCCGAGAACCGAGCTGGGCGGGCCACGTGCAACTTCACCGTGCGCGTCGTCCAGGAGCTCACGTCCGAAACGGCGGCCGGCTCATATCCACCGGATGCGCCGGCCCCCGCCCTGCTGGCCGTCGTCCTGGCCACCGGTTCCACGTGTTTCGTAGCCGTGGCCGTCGTGTGCGCGGTCGGCTGTCGGTTAATGGTGACCAAACAACGCCGCCGCCACCGTGCCACCGATGACCGCGGTAGCAAGTTAGGTGGCGCGACAGACGACGACCCGACCGTGGGTGGCGGTGGACAAGCCGCCAAGCCGCCGTCCGATATCCGACAGTCCGACTCGGTGAACCTGACCGTATCGTCCACGGTGGACGGAAAGCTGTCGTCGGCTGAGGACTTGAGTGTATACGGCGAATACGACGCGACTGCGCAGGCCGCAGGGGGCCCGGCGGCTGCGTACGAGGTCCACGAGGTGTTACACATGGGTGGTGGGGGCTACGACGCGTATCACGCGCACGCTGCCACGACGACACTGGAAGCCAACCCGGACCTGATCAGTGACGCATCCACAGTGGTCCGAGATAACGTGGGTGATTACCGGGACGCGGCCGGTGACGAAGTGTACAAGATCGCCGTGGCCGCCGTCCAACCATCCGCGGTCGGTCGCGAGTTTTGGTCCGGAGGTGCCACCGCATCGGTCGTTTACCCATCCACTGGCCACGGCGCATACGAACTCCAACTGTCCCCTGGCAAGCTGGCCACGGGCGAACCGTACCCGCCCGATTACGGACTGCCTAAATTGCAGCCGGTCATCACGTACCCAGTACCGCCGCCGCCGTCGTTGTATCGCACGCTGCCGCACCGACGTAACGCTGCCAAACCGCAAGGCCGGTCGAGTCAGGAGGCCGAGTTCGTCATGTCGCAGCAACAGCACCACCACCATCACCACCATCATCACCACGACATGCAACAGCAACAGCAACAGCACCAGAACAATAACGCGTTGCGGTACGAGCCGCAAAACGTGCGGTACAACCAACAGGGCTACCCGTACCCAGCAGCGGCCGCGGCGGACGCGGCGTACTACGCGGCCACGGCGTTCTACGAGCCACCGTCGTTGACGAACGCATCCGCGCAAACATTGGACGAGGAAACGATGATCATGATGATGATGGTGCCACCACCGCCACCGCAACCGCAACCGGTCCAGGCCGGTGGTGCCGCGGCGGTGCCCGTGGGCAGACATCAAGAACAGCAACACAAGGCCGTTACATCGGTGCAGAAGCAGCCGGCCAACACGGAAAGTCCGGACGAAGGGTACGTGGGCGAAGGGCCCGACTCGTAGACCCCCCATTCACCGGTAGCCGGGGCACCGTGCGTGTCCATGAATCGCCATTTTTGAAAACAATACGTTAACGACTCACGGAATGATGGTATTATTGTGTTTGTATATTTTTGATGTGTGCACAAAGTCCGTTTGACGTTGTAAAAATCACAAATACATACACAATACGTGCCTCTCTACACGTCCATTTTGCCCAACCCCGAACGTTCGTGTTGTTCTTCCCCCCCCCACCTTTTCAACCACAAGATGAGTCGATCCGACCGGGTTCGTGACGATGACGATAATATCGACGAAAAACTCGTGTCGAAAACACGTTCGATATATTACATTGGGGTTTATAACCACGTCGTTTTAAAACACTACTATACACTTGCGTACGTGACCGACCCGTGAACCCACGTCGTCGGGTCTCCCCGTCGCCCCGCTGCGATCGTTATAGTTCGGTAATCGAACCGCGTTTAGTGCCCATACATGTCGTGGGCCGGAAAAGTTAAACGATGGCGTTAAATTAGAAAATTCTCGAAAACGCGGGGGCGTTGTCTGTGAAAATCCTTTATCGTGAACTTCTACGGGTCACCTTGTACGACGTAAACGTGAAAAGTTACTTCACCAACACTACGGCGAACGAATACATATTACCTCTGTTTCGATTAAATACGTTTTTGTGGTCCGCAGCCAAACCATGGTGTATTTAGTTGAAAACCGACTAATATCTCTCTCTCTCCGTCCGTTCATCAATCCGTTTCGCCTCATCACAGTAAAACTTTTTTGTTTTCATAAAATTTTGTCAAATTTTTCTTTTTTTTTTGCAAATAAATGCATACAAATTTATAACACACACACACAAACTCATTTAATCATCACTTTAAAACGATTTCAACTGTTAGAAAAAATAAATAATATTTGTAAAAATTGTTACTTAATTGTTTTCATTTATAACGACACTACTATGGAGTAGTTTTATAACTTTAACACTTTATAGATAATCTAAGTATTTCAAAGCTAGATGATATTTTTTTTTCTTAAAAACTTTTTCTTCCGAAAACACATTCAGATTTTAAATTCGTATAGTTATTTTCAGATTAAGTTTAATTCCACTCGAATATGGTAGTATATAATGGAGTTACTTTATATACATATGTATGTACGCACCAATGTAGACGTACTCGTACCGTAATTTTAAATTACTTTCCTTTCTCTTACACCAGAAAACACATCACAATAATAACATCACGAAATGAAAACGATAAAAAAAAATATGAAACGACAATCCTTAACTATTATTAGCGTATATTAATGAAGTTAGGAAAACAAAAGTGTTCAAAACGATATTGCACTCGAGGTTTAAACATAAAACCAGAAGGTATCCGCTGCTAAGGATCCTGTTAAAAATTCATAATATGTTTAATTATACTGGCCGTCCATCATGAAGAAACATCTTGCAGTGATATATAATTTTCACAAAATTGTCGCCCCCGATAAACATATGGCGTATCGGTAATTGTTTTCAAAATATGACGATCATAAAATTGTTTTAGGAATGTATTTATATAAAAAATAAAAATAAATATAAATTTGAATTCTAATTTTTTCATCGGTTTTCAATAAATATATTTATATATATATATGTTACCGGCAATATGTGTAATTCAGTCATTACATATAATGCCTAGGTATTTTATAAAATACTGGTTGATTTTAGGCAAATTATTTAAAAAAGTAATTTTAGCATTAAGTGCCCAGGCATTATATATATTTCCTAGACATTTTATTGAGTATCTAAACAAATTTAGGCAAAGTATTAAAAAAGTTGTGATTAATTTTATGATAGTATACTATATTAACAATATAAAATTTTAAATTATATAATATATACTATTTGTTACAACATGTTAAGCTGGAATGACAACGGGAGTTACACAATATTTTGTTTTTAACATACAAACATTTTTTACTTTGGCACTTTGTGTTACATGTGCGTTTTGTAAACCCCTGTCCACTGCCTGTTGACAGTTGACTTGCGACAGATCGCAATGCAAGCTCTTCAGCTGGTACGTCATTTAAATTCAATAGTATTTTTTTGACAAACGGTGAACTGTGACCTAGCACATACTTGTCTTAATGTCTTAAAGTTCCATTCTTGGTACCCAGTCGATAGAAACCATCCTCTGTAATCTTTTAAAAAATACACAAATAATAGTAATAGAAAATTAGTTTAAAATTTTATAATATATACCTCGGTTACAACTGCAAATATATTACGAGCATCCAAACGCCCTTTATCGACATCTGGTACTGGAATCCGAACTGTTGAACCAATCTCAACTGGAAGAATTTTTTTGTCTGACAGTTTTTTATTTTTTCAGCCTGAATTTTCAAATTTTTTGTTGCATTTTTTCGTAGGTTAAGAGCATTTTTGTTATTTGTTTTAATTTTTGCACTTGAGTTCTCTAATTCAATAATATCTGTAGTTGTGGCATTTGTAGTTTTTTCACTTTCTGTAATTGCTGTTAAATCTTCTTCTGTTTCAATATTTTCTACGACTACTTTAGGTAAATTTAACGTATTTAATCCGATTTTAATTTTGCATCCAAATAATGCTTCATAGGAAGTAGTATTTATACCTGCATGATAAGCTCTATTTTTCATCAGCTGAATGAAACGGAGACCTTGACTCCATTTTGTAGTATTTTGTTCTTGCATCCATGTAGTCAGCATATTTTCTATGTCTTGGTTGGCATATTCCACACTAACCTGGCTCTGATTATGCCTGGGCTTGCCATGTACTAAGTTTTAAGTTCAGGCGAAAGATCTTTGAGGCTTGAAACAATTGCAACTGATTGCAAAACACTAGGGGCTCCGATTAGTGTAGAAGTATCTATAATATTATCAGCAACTAATTCAGCTCGTTTGAATTCTAAAGGTTTCAATATGACAAATTTTGTCAAGTGGTGCTGATAGACCATTATAAATCGATATTTACTGTCAGGGTGCGATTGGAAATCAATAAGATCCACTTGGCACCGTAAATTAAATTCGTTAAATACCATTGGCCTAACAACTACACCTTTTTTAATTCCATTTTGCTTTTGTTGACAAGGTTCACATAAGCTCAAAAATAATTCGATTATACTTCGAGCTATATTTTTATACTTGTTAGATAGTTCTTTAATCATACAATATCGTCCACCGTGACCAATTGAAGAGTGAGTATTTTTCAGTACATCATACAACTTGCCTTTACGAATATAATACAGGATATTTTCATTTTCATTGACAACAAAAATTAATTTCTTATTGTCTTGTACTATTAATACGTCATATCTAAATTATAAATAAAATGTTTTATTATTGTTGTTAATTATTATTTATTAATTATTTTAATAATTTTTAGGTTGGAATGAATAGCATTTAAATAATATTCGATTTAAATTTTCACACAAAAAAAAAATTATGCCAATATATTTTTAATATTTTTGAATTTCAGTAATATATAGTATTTACTATCTATATTCTATACGCTTATTCGTTTTTGTTATAATCTAAAATTAATAAACTCTTATTCACTGACTTTTTTTGCAACCAAAAATCTCGAGGTTTTTTTTTTCGTTTTCAGACATCTCAGCATTAAAACTTCCTCTACCAACTCGTCATATCGTTCGTCAGATAATAATGTGTTATTTTTATTTAGATTTGTCTTTAGTACATTTAATTTTGCATAAAACCGTTTCACTATGAATAATATTATAGTTAATAAGCGAAGTTAACACTTTACACGTATTCGTTGTTAACCGTACTGAAAATAATTTGAACGCAAGATTAAATATTGAATAACGCAATTAAGAAATTAAATGTATTACAGGCTATAGTAATATTACAGTAATAATTGGGAAAATATACTCGTAAAATCGGTTATCGTCGTCAATATTTGTGGGTATTCATAATTTAAGCAATAAAATAATATTATTACCTAATTTTGATTAGACATTATACATAACGACTAGGGGATATTTACATTATATAATTTGCCTGGTCATTTCAGTCAATTTATTAAATTTTATAAAATACATAGACATTATATGTAATGACTGAATTTCACATATTGCTGGTAATACATATATATATATATGTTGAGATTAAATATGATGTAAATATGATTGTAATACCTAATTTTAATGCTACGTTTAACTCAAAATATATTATTATAAAACTCATCTTAAAAGTTCCTCCAAATGGTTGAAAAGAAAAGACGTATTTTACAAAAAAAAAAAATGTGAAATAGTTAAAAAAAAAAAAATAAATCCGCTGTGAGAATTTACGTCCCGAAATATGTAGAGAATTCATTTTAATGTTTTGAGACGCGTGCAGGACTAACTCATCCGAAGTTTCTTTTCTTTTTTTTCTTTTTTTTTTTTGAGAACTGAAGATTTGTAATATTTTTCCAGACCATTAAGCCCCGGCATAGCCAAAGGATTGATGTAACAATAAAACGCTTAGTTGTCCGAAACTATCCCGGATGGTACATAATAAAAAGAGCCTAGTACATTCCACCATGAACGGTTGCTCTTGTGTTGAGCATTCCACGGAGGGGAATTTAATTTCACCGAGTTCGAAACGGTGTTGATTGTGTATATATAACCTAACGATTCGATTCAATAGTGTCTTAGAAATAACAAGCCTTACGTTGCGTATAATTCAGTTTTCGTGTAATCGCTGAATTCGGAACGATTGTATTCCCCCTTCAACCTGTCGGACATAATACTTCGTAGTAAATTACGAATCTATTTTTTCCGTTGAACATAAAAATTTAAAAAAAAAAAAAACTAGGATTAGACGGCTATACTATTAACTGTATAAAGAAAAAAAAATGTAATCATTTCAAAAGAGTAACAAATATTATTATATTATTAAAACAAGTTGACTGCTACGAGACCTTTATGTGGGTAATGTTTGCCAAAAGGTTATTGAGATAAATAATGATAATAATTAATGATAACATGTTGGTGATAAAGAATTAATACGAAAAATACTCAAGTCATTACGAAATGTATTATGTGAATTACATAGGCGTTACACGAAAATTTTAACATGTATGCATAAATGGCCATAGCATTCAACTTGTTAAAAAGCCTAATATGATTTGTTTTTTTAAAAAACTACACTATTGTGTGTGCAAATAATAAATAATATTAATAAATACATAATACATCAATAATCTTATAATTTTAATATACAATATAAAATAAATATATATTATATTGTTGAGGAATGAGTATATATATATATATATTATTTCATTATTGTATAATATTTACATGTATGTTAATTATTGTAGAATATAATATTATGTTGCCATATTGATTCGATGTATGGCGTATTGTTAAATATTGTATTACTTATCTACATATATATATATTATATTATAGATTCCAATTAGTTTCATTGACGATATTTAAAATTAGTGTTTTGTACCAGAGAACCGAGATTATATATTATAATATATGTGTATGTATATGTTATATAATATATTATTATCGCTGATTATGATATTTATGTTTAAATAAAAATAATTTATAGTCATTTGAACAATGGTTTTTTTTCTTGTTAAAACGCAGTTGTGTCTCCTTATGAATATATGATAATTATTAATATATTCAAATCACTTAATCCTATTGATTAATTGCGTCTAGAACTTAAAAGAGTAAGTACAGTTAGTTTAACATTTAAATGTGGTCAAAACATTCATTATAAAATCAGTTCAATGGAAATTTTGAATTAAATAACATTAGACTACATATTAAATCATTATTATTTCTATAACCTAAATTAAATCATGTCATACCATCAACATCTATACATGGGTGCAACCCACATAGGTTACGTTTGTATAAGACAATTTTACGGAAATAATTCTTACAGTTGAACCATTCGAATTGACAGAAACAATGTAGTAGATATTATGATTCCAGTCGATTACACCACCAACACACTAATTAATATTATGTGGGATATAGTTAAACGGTATGATTGAATAAATACGTTTGTATATTGTTAGTGTAAAAAGGTTTTATGACGTTTCGGTAAAATATTTTCGTCGAAAGGATATTTACCAAATAGATATTTAGGTAAATGAATATTTTAAAAGAATACTTAATTATTTAAAACATAAAAAGAACATTCAGGGTAAATCATAAACTATTAATTAAAAATCAACGCTGTATGTCAAAAAATTTTAAATAATTGATAATTTCCTCATTTTAATAGTTTTCCAAATCTATACATGTTAATCACACACAGTAACTGACTAAGTTATGCCATCCTTTCCATCCAATATTAGTCCAAGTTAGTTCACGTATGATACTTTAATTTAAAATTATAAATATGCATTAAGACAATAAGGCATCAGCAAAAATGTGCAACAAAATAATAATCAAACCCTTGTGCAGGGACTGAAACCGTACCAAAAAGAACCGGTTTTGGAACCGGAACCCTTTGAATATTGGGAACCGGAACTTCACCGGAACCTTTAATAAGATTTATTTAAAAACCGGAACCTCGCCGGAACCCATACTTTTTTGTATAGGTTTTCTACGGTTAATTTCGGTTTTGTTATAATTCCTTTAATTTTTTTTTTTTATTTCTATCATTGGTAAATGGTATGTAATAAGAACTAAACAAATACGTAGATCTATTGTTATTATTATCAAGAGGATTCTGAGGATTAAATAATATTCAAAAATGAATCATTCAATATTTATATTTTGTATGTAATATGTAATAAATGATAAATGATATTATAATAGGAATTCCCAACAGAAATAAAAGTCTTTATTAACTGCATAATATTATTATGTACCTATAGAGTATAGATATATTCTATAATCTAATAGCTGACTAGCTAGATTTACCACTATAACATGTAATTCTGAAAATATGGTTTATGTTTATAAATAACTAGTGTTTATATTATACTATCGTTTTCTGACGTACCTACAGCACTCCTCGTCTCTGAACCGTATACGCGTTTCTGTACCTACTTCGTCGTTGTGCTTGTTACAAATTATAAACTGTTGGTTTTTAGTAATTGTAACTGTCTTATATTGATTTTGTATATAAGAAAATGATGAAAGATTTTTAATTGTTTGCACTATTAAAGAAAAGTATTCAAAATTGTTTTTATATTCATATTGATATTTTGCAGATTTTAATAAGATAGGTAATGCACATATTTATAAATATTATAATATATCTTATATAAACGAGGTAAATTATTTAAAGTAATCAGATTAAAATCCTGTGAAAGTGGAACAGTTCTACTTTCCAATCTACAATTTACTGAAATCTGACTGAAAGTTCCTATAGTCTAAGAAATTATAGTTAGTGGTAACTGGTAATAAAAGAAAACACTAAAAGTACAAACTATCAAATTCCGAATAATAGGTAAATGATAGATAACAAATAGCAATTAATGTATAAACTATAAAAAAACAAAAAATATCGTGCATTAAGTGACAATGATGAGTAATTTTTATTACTTATTTAGTCCTCTTAGTTCTAAAAAATTGGTAGAATATCTGGTAGAAAATTGGTATTGAACCACTCTATTAACGTCAATGAAAAGTAACTAAAATCTTTTACTAAATTATTAAACCAAAATAGAAAAAAAAGTTTTTATTTTTTTAAAGCCGAAAAGAAACCGAAACTTTAATTTTAGTATTTTAAAGAACCGAAAAGAAACCGAAACCAAAATTTTAGGTTTTTTAAGAACCTATCCAGAACCGAAACCGTAAAAATCATTAAGGTTCCAGTCCCTGCCCTTGTGTCGTTTGATAGTTGGATTTTAATAAATAAATAAAATATGTTATAGGTACATATGTACTTCTACTTATACAGTATACTGACATACTGTATAGGTTAAGGAATCAATTATTTCGTGTTCAAATTATATATTATCGCATGATAACTGTTACAATATGATATTCATATTGTGACTAAAATAGCAAATAATTGTGAGCATGCCTATTTCATTTAATTTATATTATATATTATTTTATCTATTTTGTCATCAATTTTATTATTGATATAATTTGTATACATTTATAATAGTTTATCACTTCACCTCAAACATTTGATCATAACAATATTCTCATTAAAGTATTAAGCCCATTCGTCTAAATATTCTTTCGTCAAAACATCCATTTCAATAATATATTTTTCTCCCACCAAAAACACAGTATACCGTGTAACGTAAAGTCATACATTATTTAAATTTCGCTTTAAGGTATCAAGACCCAAGTGCATTGAACGAGGAACCAAAAATATATAACTTTGTTTCTAGACCTCATTGCCAGGTGGCCTGGAACATGGTATTTGATGGTATTATCGAGAAGAACAAACAGCATCCACTGCTAATGTCAATGTAGTATAGCTTTTTTATTTATTCTATTAAATTTTGGATGGTTACGATTTTGAGATTTTTTTTGCATCAAATACCGACAGCGTTAGTCGATTTATCACGATTAGCTTGTGGTAAAAACCAAAGTAAGTATGATACAGTGTATATCGTTATATTCAAAATATGTATCTGAACCACGTCATGTGCAACCGTTGAACTCTTTCAACTTTAAATAATTTTTTTACTTTATTTTTATTAGAAAAAAAACTGCTATATTCAATATTGACAGTGGTTTAACTGCAATAAGTTAACAATGATTTGAAACATTTTTTGTTGACATTTAGAATGTTAAAAATGTACCGACAGTTAGAATCTAATATTGATATGGTGTATATGTTTACAACAAGAGGATGAAAATCTGATAACAGTAATATGAGAAAACGGTGGTCGTCTCTAAATCAAGAAGATCGCAAAACATTTTATTTCAGTTTCGATGGATTTGATTGGAGTTACTACATAACAAGTTATTTTCATGGAATCAGAAAATATGTACTAAAAGAAGACTTAAGCAACTTGGAAGTGGCAAAGGCCAAACATAAAAAGTACGGTTTTCAAAAACTATAGTTTTAATTTTAATAAAATTTATTTTAAAATTGTATTTATTATTTTCAGGCTATTCTGGTTATATAATTTGTCTATTGTTGTAATATTTTGTTCTATAGTTGAAATGTGCTGGACGTTAATGAAATTATTATTTTGAGTATAAATCAGTTATTAAAACTATCTTAACAGATTATTATCATTTATTTATTTTTAGGTCCACACCCAAAACGTAGACATGAATGGTACAAGAAAAAAGCGGTAGTAGTCCATTTCTGTAAATTTTTCAGGAGACCGAAAATAAAGTTTATGAATTTCTACACATATGATTATAATACGAAAGAGATGGTTTATGAACTATTATTATAGTTAAATTAAGGTTATAATAGTTGAAAAAGTAATTGAAATAAAATGTTAAAAATTATAATGATTATTATGAAATGAAAAATGAAAAACTTTTTTCTCAGTTAAATATTGATTATTATTATTATTATTATTAAGAAAAACGCAATATTTTAAAAAAAATTCTTAGTTAAATCAAAAATTTCAATTGTCTAAAAATACATAAAAAAAAAAAAAATCAAAATGCTTTGAAAACTTATCCATTCAAATTTAACACATCTATTATAATGACCTACTCTATGACAGATATCTACCTACCCATACTATAAAGCAGAGTGAGTTACCGTCCGATTTTTTTTCTATGAAAATTTCATTTATTCATCTTGAATAATATATATTGCTAATTATGATAATTATGTTTAAATAAAAATAATTTATAGTCATTTGAACTGTGTGTTTTTTTCTGAACGCAGCGATGCCATCTTATGATAATAATTAATCTATTCAAATCACTTAATCCTATTGCTCGTTACTCTTAATCGCGTATAGAACTTAAAAGGGTAAATATAGTTAACTTTCGTAGAAATGTGGTCAAAATGTTCATTATTAAATCAGTACGAGAGAAATTTCGAATTAAATAACAGCCCGTGTTAACTGTTAAATAAATCAGATGATAGAACCAAAGCATGATTGACCGACCGCCATGTACAAACGTTGTGTAATATATATGTACATCAGCGGCGGCGGCTCCCGTGAAAAATTATAGTCACAATTGTATGAGAATGAATTAAATATAAATAAATAAATTTAATACAATTTAGTCTCGACCAATTAAAGGTTTAAGTGTGTATTAAGCAATAACAACGAAATGTATCGTAAGGATTTAATAATATGTGTTTTTTTTTTTAAATTTTTCGTATGGCGAACGAATGAGGAAAAAAATGGGGTGGAATCGCAGGAAAAAAAAATAATGCTAATTAAAAAGTAAGTAAACTTTTTCCAATTAAATTTGTCTTTTTTCATTCTATTTCACGATGTATCTATAAGTAGTATATTATACGAGATATCCGAATATGTTTTATTGTATAAATCAGCGGTTCTCAACCTGGAGTACGTGGCATGATCTCAAGGGGTATGCGAAAAAAAATTGAGTTAATGGTGGAAAAAGTGAAATTTAATGTAACTGAAATAGTTTGCTATTAACGAAATATTCAATAATTTAATAATTGTGTACTTATTACAATGTAGAGTCAGTGATTTAATGTTATTAATGCAATAATATTTTATCGTTATAATATGAACAATAAACTGTTTGTTAAGTTCAGACTTACGGGTTTATTTATCAAGTGTTAAAAATTAAGTTCAAGCAAACAAGTTTCACATTAAAATAAAATTATTTAGTTGATATTATTATTTTTATATACATTGTTTGGCACAAGCTAATTAAAATAAACAAATATTTCCAAAGTTTCTTAAAAATTATTATTATTATTATTTTCCATTATTTATATTCAAAATTGATATTCGGGGTACGTGAAATAGTGGGGAGTAGTAAAGGGCTACGTCAATGAAAACACGTTGAGAACGTATGTTTGGTATAAATCAAACACAGTTTTATTGTATATAATACAATATTATGACGTATACTATACAGGCCAACGTTTTTTAATTCTATGTAATTTTATATTAAGACAATTTGTTCCGTCTATCCTAGAATTTAGAAAATTATAATTTACGTAAAATTGTTTTAAATTGGTTAATAGATTCTCCGGAATAGCTTGTTTCTTTATTTTTTGTTGTTTATTTTATTTATAATTGTATAGTTTTTAAATATGAAGTCGTGTATCATAATTGAAATTCAACAATTTAAAATATTTAACTAAATGTAATGTATATAATATTGGTTAATATATAAATATGTATTCTATATTTTAAGTCAAAGCCACTATATATCAACAACACAAGCCTAGCTTAAAGTTGGTAGATATTATTTATTGTACATTTCTTCTACTTTTAATAAATATTACTTAACAAAAAAAAAAAAAAATCTGTATGAAACTAACTATTTGAAGAGGTATCCGTCGGTCAAATGACTTGCTGTGGAGATTCGTGAGTGCCACGAGCTAAAAGTAAATTGTACTGGTCTTGGTGGTTTGATTCATGCTTCTACGAAAGCACCTCGAGTACTGTCGGAATGGTTTTCAGACGTGTATACAAATTTTCGTATTTCAATGATTTTACCGTTGTGAATACAGAATAGTTCAAAAACTCTGGAGTAAAAATTATTCAAAACCCTATAATGGTGCAGCATGCGCGTACCGACGGGATTATAAAAACGCGTGCAGTGTTACGAGCGTGTACGCAGTTCAGTAATCCGGCAGTAATATTTCAAGAATTATATTATTAACATTATAGGTACTATTGTTATGAAAAAAAACTAGATACTAATGCTTATTTATTTATTTTCTAGTTTCCAAACAGTAAGACGTAGATATAATTTCATACATTTATTTTAAAATCACTTATTTGTTATATAAATCGTATACGAGTATAAAACTATTTGAAAACTAAAACCATAAACAATTATATTATAGTTTGTGTGTCATTTTATCGAGTGTATTCATGGAAAAGGTGATAATTTTTTTTTTCTTGATTAGACTGCAACGTAAAATGGTAACTGGTATTTCAAAGAAATCTGCTTTGTAAAAGATTCGTGGACACGGCTTATTATGATTAGATTTACAGCATAAAATGCATATTAGGTATAATTTTCCGAAAACTGCCCGGTATCCTTGATAATATTGATAAAGTCAACTCTTTAACTGACGCGGGGTATATCCATCTATCCGTCCGGTACGTGGGATAACGACTAATGCCGTGCGCGTGGGAGGATCAGATAAATGAATCATTTGAAGTTTCAAATATTTAAAGACCCAATGGAGAACCGAATCAACTGGATCGCTAGAACTCAAGTGCGTGATGAATATCTGGTAACGACGACGATGAATACAATCTTATTTTATGTAGTATATTAAACGACATAAATAATATGTAATATTACAAAATGTCAAAATGTGTATGCTACTAATGATATTATAGTGTGAATATTGTCTAGTCCAGTGCTTCTTAAACTTATTTGTAATGTGGCCCCTTGATGTAATATAAAATTATGGATCTCTAAGGTCGAAGGGATAGACATTTTTTCCTATCAAAACCGTTAAAACAATAGGCAATTTTTTTCTAGTATTACCTAACTATTTGTTAAAATTAAATTACTGTACATAAATTACAAATATTTCACGGCTCCTCCCTCCCTCTCCGCCATCTGTAATGTACAAACGAATCCCTCGGCAACCAAAGCCCACAGTTTAAGAAGCTCTGATCTATATACTGCGTGCTGGCATTATTTTATATTTTACACCACGGTATATTATATACGGGACGAGTATATATTGTTATTGTGAGAAATAAAAAAGTGCTACGTGCGTATAAGTTATGTAAAACGATTATCTCAGTGTTATCGTAAATCCGCAATAAAGTTGGGAGAATTTGTCACATTATTAATTAAATGAAATCACGTTACTGTCCTACAGAATCACGTGAGACATTATTCTTGACATGGTCGTAATTTATGCTTAAGCTGAATTTGCAAGCCAAAACCGTTTAAAATCGTAATTATTTACCTACGTGCTTTAAAAATAAATACCATATAAAACGTACAAATTCTTATAGCAGCTATATAATATGATATACCGTATTTTATAGTTGAATAAGTTGTGAAATATTTACTCGATAAATATATCTCTGCCGCCGATACATCGTATGCATGAGTTTTTTCGACTATAACTCAACACTCGCATTTTATTTAAAAATTAATTCAAAAATGCGAATATCGTTTTCACGTTTAAAAATCCGTATCAGCAATTATTAAACATATAAAACGTGTTCTACAACGCGAAAATTTACGCATATAATTAATTTCTACAAAATAATAATAATGTGTATACCGTATGGTATAAACTATGAATCCATTTCATATTTATCATGACAATACATTTTAAGAACGATTAACCCACTTAATAGTATTATATTTTATTTTAATGCAACAATAGTTAACTATATTAAATGAGATAATAACTTTGTAGTTTTGTAATTAAATTCTGTTCTACAATGAACTTAATCTGTTGTTAATTCTTGTTTTCGGTCGAATTGTTTCGTATATCATCTTTTTTTTATATTGCCTAAAAATATAGGTAGGTAAAAATACATTTTATTCATTTTATTATACGTTTTATACCTATACAAAAAAACATATTATACGATGAATATGAATTCAATTTAATTATTTGAGAATGTTTCACATCTTCGAGTCTCGACCAAAACCTATACCCTATGCATGGAGAATTAATTGATTAAGAAAATAAAATAAACAATGCCATCATTAGCATGATTACTGTCATCGTAATATAGCAATAAACATTATTTTATACTTAAATAGATAATAATAAAATATTATCGACACCATTAGCATTATTATAAACCTGTAATTGAATCTTCGGTTGTGTTTAATCATTAGATTAAATAAAAAACCTAATCCGGAGTTTTTAGTTTGTCATTGTAAGAAAAAAAAATTCTAAGTCAAAAGAGCAAAAAATAAAAAAAATAAACAAATACTTCATTTTCTTAAGTGTTTCAATTTGTTTTATCGTTATTTTCTCTCTTCAGTTAGCCCACATTTGTTTCTTTATTTTTATTTCATTTCTTTTTATACCCAAAATTCATATTCGTTATTTATGATTACGTTATTAATCTTGATATCTCGAGTTTTGACGGCCACCGAATTCGGAAAAGGCCTTTTGTAGTTATCTGAATTATGTATGACCCGGTGTGAAAACTGTCGACGTTTGCCACACCATTTAACTTACATATAGTTTAGAACATGCGCAGTACATATTTCACCGCATATTATATATATTTTACATAGTTCCGTTTGGGATCTACATGTATGTGCCCATTCACTAGCACTCGTGTGCGTGTGTGACTGCGTAAATTATTTAGTCAATAGCATTTAAACGGCATTATGAAATCTATACTAGTACACGTTTTAGCGGGATGCTATTCAAATGATATCGTCATAATGATCGCGGCTCTCAGTGGCGTACGAAAGCATCGAATACAAAAGAATTTTTTCGACTTTTTGTTATTTTTTTTTTTTTTTTCATTTTCCTTTTTCCGTTATGAAGTGACCAGCTGTATACACACACATACACACGCACACATAATTACGTGTGAGTTTTGCACGAGTAGCATGTGTACAAACCGAAACTACATATACATCTATACAGATTGTAGGGTGATTCGTTTAGGATGCTCATCCCCATTTTTGGTCGTAAAAATACTAAAATTTGAATTTTTTTTTTTTTAATTTTTAAGTAACCATAACAACTATGTTTTCCACTATTTTTTTTCTTTTTTTTTATGAAATCCCTGGTATGTTCTGTGGCGATACAATCTTTGTTTTTCAAATGGGAATTACAAATTTTCCACGTGAAATAATATACAGTTAAATTTTCTGGAATTTTTGGTGTAACGTAATGAAATTTCGGACCAGTATTTTCGGAATTATTCAAGTTTAAAATTCTGTGTGAAGGTGTTAAATCACTTCGGATAACTAGCTTTATATATTGATAAAAATCATTGATAAGAAAATATTAATTATGATTACAACTTCATAATCAAAGCCCAAAGATAATTAATTATTAATAATACTTATACGGCTGCAGATAGCAGATATCTGTTGCATTATAAAATTCGATGTAAGTATACATATATGTATGGCAGTATAACATAGTACCCAATAATTAATAATATATATATATTAATTCTTATTCACATAATTACTAATTAGTCCTTATATTCAATTCACAATCTCAAATTAGCAACAAATAACGTTGACAAATTACATTACAATGTTACGTATTATAGGAATATTTCCGTAATACTTAAATTAAAATATCTCAAAAACTACTCGTCCAAATTTAGATTTTGATACATCAAAATTCACAAAAAGATAATCTTAATGGTATACCACAGTGAAAAAAGGTATTCCCATTTTAAAAGCAAAAGTTTGTATCGCCACACATCATACTAAGTGGGGTATAGAAAAAAAAAATAAAATAGTGAACAACATAGTTTTGGTGGTGATTTGAAAATTAAAAAAAAAATCAAATTTTGACATTTCTACGACCAAAAATGGGAGTAAGCATCCTAAACAAATTACTCTGTATATATATATACGTTACCACGTGGATCGAATCACGACGACGAAAAAATCGACGCTCGACTACGTTTTCGATTAAACCGCATTGGCTTGATTTTCCTGACGTGTACGTATCTATACGACGTTTTTATTACTATAATATTACTGACAGTCTGCCTCAACTGCACGGAAGGAATCTATTTTAAGACGAAATCGTTTTACGGTTCGGATGTACTGCAGATTTGCGCGTGAATAATTAAAATTAAACTCTTTATTAAATACATTGCTTTGCATTCGCATATACTATAATATATATAATACGTATAACGTATTCAATAAACAATATTACATATTATTATGTAATTAGTATATATATACATATATGGGTGTACCTATATGTATGTGTGCGTGTGCGTGCGTGCGCGCGCGCGCGTGGTGTGTGTGTGTGTGTGTGTATGGAAAGTCATTATGGACGTTTTGAAGGAAAACTTTTCGCGTATAAGGAAAATTATTTTCGGCAAATAATTGGTTTTAATTCACTAAAATGGCTTTTAGGTAGATATTAAGTACTATACAGTATACACTATACAAGTAACATTTATTAACAATCGATGTAATCGTGTTACTAATATAATATATAATATATGTTTTTGTCGCATTGTCTCAAATTTCTTCAAAGCTCGTTTTAGTTTAATTGCAACTTTCCAATGTTCTCTTCATGGTATATGTATGTATATATATATATAAATTCCATCTAACCATAGCGTAAACTTACATTCAAAACATAGATTTTAATTTCCAAGTTCATGTAACAAAACTTTATAACATATGATTTATTTCAAATACCCTCATTTGTAAGTAGACATTCATTTGTGAGTTTTGACACATTTTCTGTGTATAATATTATTAATTCCCAATTAAGAGATAAACTTTTTAGACCGTTAAATCAATAATAATTTTGTATTGTTTTATTACCGAAACCGTGACTTTCGAAAAACACTTGGTATTAAACACAGCTCAGTGTATACGCTTTGATAAACACTTTGAATCCGTACATTAGGTACTCAGCAGAAAATATGTACTACACTGAAGCATTCAGTATTTTATCAAAACCAATAATAATCACGTATTGGGAAACATTTCCAGTAATTAATGAATATTTAAAGTTTGGGAATACATTATTAAAAGCAGGTTATTACAATACATATTATTATATGTACTGATATTACCTCAATTATTATTTTATAATTTTATGGACGTAAAATAATGATCTTGAATGGAATGCTGATACAAACTTTAATGAATATGAGCGTATGATTTTTTTTTTCCCCAAAAACTTTTGCAATTAACATTAAAACAAACTCTATAATCAAATTTTAAATAAACACATTGAAACAATAGAAATCGTTTCCAATTATAATAAAAAATATTGTTATGATACAACAATTTTCATACCACTCTTACAAGAACGCATTTATGCCATTCCATCAAACTTTTCCGACCAAATACAACACAAAGTGCAATCATTCTAATTAAGTTTTCTAAATTTATCAAATATTTTGAATTTTACAATATATATTTTAGTGTAAAAATAAAAATGACTGAACGCCAATAGACTCTAGTAGTCTCCTATATGATACGGCGATCAATAGCGCCTAAGCAAAAATTTAGGTTCACTTCTAGCACTCAGTGCAGACCACAAGAATACGTTAAATTGTTATATTAGTTGAATATTGCTCACAATAGACATTTCAGAAGAATCCCAGAAGAAAAATTGGAATAACCGGGCTCACCTTTCAGTTGGTATGCATAATAGGTCTTACTGCTCGTAGTGTTTTGCCCAGATGAAAAAACAATAACTAAATAAATATAAGATAATATAATATGAAATTAAAATTGCCTCCATATGTAAAAATAAATAAAAATAATTTTTATCTAAATAAGAAAAAGATAAATTGTTTTATTTTAAATATAAAATAACAAATATCTAATCAAAAAAACAACCCAAAAACTTAGGTATTTTAAAAACTTTGTTAAGGTTCTAGGTTACATATTTTTAATATAATTGTATTAACACCTTAGATAACTATAAAATTTTACAACTGGTGTACACCTAACTTAGAATAATAATATTTTTCTTTAGTACATTTTCATTCACACTTTATTTAAACGTTTTCCATAGAAATCAAGTTTTGTATTCAAATATAAAACGATCATATTAAAATAATAAACTTATATTTATAAGTAATATATAAGTTATATATATATATATATATATATATATATATATATATATATTATAATTAAAATAGTACAATTACTTACATATGTGGTTATATAATATATTGTTATGAACAAAATGAACAAGAAAAATTATTTGATGAAAAATAAACCCAAACCGTTGTAATAACTAATTTACTACCATTTTGCATCGTAGTTATGTTTATATTTATAGTTTCCATAGAACACAAATCCATTTAACATATTCAATATTAATTTTATTGTTATAATCGATTACATCGAGTACAGAATACGCTCTTTGTGAGTAATCTAGATTAATCTATCTATAAGGCTACAATTGTAATTTATATGAACATTAGATGAACATTTTTGTTTTTATTTAGATACGAATGTACGATACAAACATGACATTTTTATTTTGATGATTAATTTATCTAGCTAAATTTAGCTATTACACAACATTGCCTACAAGAGAATATCTGGCACCCACTCTGGCCATTTGCATAGTATACAGTTTATTAAAGATTAATTTATCAAGCGGAAATAAATGTTTTCAATCTCCGAGTATTCATGACAATGTAAAAAACATTTAGACCCACACAGCCTACACTATCACCAAATAACTTAATATATTTAGCTCCAATACAGACAGACATTTACGAAAAACTTAAAAATGTCAAAGTCATTAAATCTAAAGTAAGTACAAATTTTTGTTTTTGAAAAACGACTTAGGCAAATTAAATAAATACCAGTTCACCTCATTATTGACTGATCCGTAAACTTTTCAAATGAGCAATTGGGTACCTACAATTCTAACCGCATAAGATGCAGTTCATATTATCGTATGCATACGAATACTAATATATTGGTTACACATCGTCTTAATTTACAGCCGGCCAATTAAAATTCCCAAAAACATTCCGAGCAAACAAATCCCGAAACAAAATATGGCGTCACTGATAGATCAATGGTTGACTAAGGTAATTATTAATACATGGGCGTACGTTAATATATAGACTATAAAACAGTGCTTAAATGTTTTAGGGTAATCGTAAAATGTCTAAAATGGAGATGCAATTGAGCATCGAAAGGCTCTCGAAACCTTTAAAACATCGCTTGATGGAGATAAACATCAACAAGGTTAAAAGAAAGCTAAACTACTAATTTTTAACTTGATGAAAATAAAATATAATATAAACAGTTCAAATTTAATACTAAAAAACTTTGATTTTTCATAGTTGCGAGTAGCGCGGTTGAAATTGACCGACAAACAGGTAAAAAAATTAAAACTATCGGAAAAACTAGGTATTCCGGATTCGGTCAACAGGCAAAAAGTTTTCAAACAGTCGAAAAATCTAAAACTGACAGGCAAAAATCATCGCAAGGGACAAATATCGACAACTGAAAAGGGTAGATATAATTTTTTAAGAACTTCTGAAGCAGAGCGTGATTGAATTATAATAAGATTAATTTTATATCTCTATGTGTTAGAAAATACTTCGGATAAAAACGTCATGGAGAAAACCATACAAACGGATGAAGAAGCAGCCGAAACCGTTAATGAGGTCGAACATATCAAACGGACCCCTCAGAAAGGTAAATTATAGAAAGGACGTCCCGAGTGCACTACCTGAGATTTTTCCAAAAACTATAAATTACTGATCAAGTCGTAATATTCACCAAATTTTAAGAACCCCTAATACTTAATTATGTATAGAGAATGCCAATATAAAGATTTGATGAAAATTTCAAGTTGTTACGGTTTTTCGTTTTTGAGTTAGAGCAAATTTCAAAAACCGATATGATTTTTCAGTCAAAAATTTTATATATTATATTATATTTTACATGTAATTTTATGTCAATATTTGCTGTTCAAATGCTTATAAAAAAAAAATTGTACCTATAAATTTTAATAATTTTTAAATGATAATAATAACTACTTCTGTGGAATCTTCTATTAAATTGTCAAGTATTTTGTATTAGTCAATTTTATTATCACCAATAATAAAAAAAAAAATGTAAAAAAATCGAATATTTTAAATGCCTATAAGTGGCTTAAAAATTAGTATAATATTTTGAAAAGAAAATATGACATAAAGGAAATGCCTGTCTTAACAACTGGTAAAAATTTCATGTTTCTGCGACTCATACTTTTTAAATTATAACAAATATTTAAAATCGTTTGAGGATAAATTGCTATTTTTTGCAATTTCGTAAAAATTTAAATTTCAAACAGTCATAAAATTTTTTCCTCTAAGTTCAGTAGAAATCTTTTTAAAGATTTTTTAAGAGTAGCTTATGGATATCCTAATGTTAAAATTTTGAACCTTAGTTATAAACAGAAAAAATTTTATGAACTTTTATCTACAAAATAATTTGCAAATTATCGTGATTTTGACACATTTTATACAAATTTGAGCTTTATGGGCTTATAAAAAAAATTTGAGTGAAATGATCTCCTATATTTTTTAGTTACGATAAGTTCAACTTATTATAAACCTTGTATTAAATTTTCAAGAGTTTTCGGCCAGCCAATTAAATTTCATAGATGTTTAAAAAAATTTTTTTACAAAAATCGAAAATTTAAA
>JAIPRK010000078.1:0-77077 GCA_025469195.1 Chaitophorus viminalis
TTGTTTAAATTTTACTGTTTTAATGTTTTAAGGACCTTTTTTGTATTTTTGCACACTTTTCGTAGAATTTTTCTCTTAAATAGAGTTTTTTTTACCTTGTATATATTATACTAATTATGATTTAACTCTGAAATATTTTGTCTTTTTTTTTCACCATAATTTGATATGCACTTAATATTTTAAATTAATCACTATTGTTTTGTGTATGTTATAATTATTTTTATTTAAAGTTTATTGCGATTTTTGTTGTTATTATTATAAACCATTAATCTTTGTGCAAATTTGTGTCTTATGTCGATTTTTTTTTACACAAAATTGTTATTGTGATCTGTGTACTTTTTTTTTCGACATTGATTTTTTTTTTTTTTTTGTAAAAAATACTTACAATTTTTATAAAATGGTTTTTCACCAATTTTATATTTTGTTATTACATTTTTGGTACTGATTGTTTATTTTATTTTACAATATATTTGGCACTATAATATAATATGATTAATTACAAAACTGTATAACTTTGTGTTTTTATAATTATATGTACCAGTTAAAATGTTTTCCAAGAACAGTCACAAGTAGATGTAATTTATACCGATTTTAAGAAAGCCTTTGACTTGGTGGATCATGATACTCGCATGTTTATTCTCAGTGAGTATGGATTTGGTGAACCACTGCTGTCTTGGTTCCGGTCCTATCTTAGTAACAGGTATCAATGGGTCAAAGTGTTTGGTGTTAAGTCTAAAATTTTTCATTCATCATCTGGAATCCCTCAGGGGGGGGGGCATTTGTCCCCCATCCTGTTTTCTTTGTTCATTAATTGTGTACACAAAGTATTACACGACTGTCGTTTCTTGTGTTTCGCGGATGACAAAGCTCTTTATGAAAATACGCACGGTGGATGATTGTCTTAAGTTACAAGCTGATATCAATAGGTTTTCTGAATGGTCACATTGTTTAGGATTATCTCTCAACCTATCTAAATATAACATTTTTACATTTTATAGATTAAAATCCCCGATATACTATCCCTATTTCATCGGTGAGATAAATATTTTGCGTGAGTCTAATTAAGTTTCGGACCTTGGAATTAGATTTAGCCACAATCTTGATATGAAACTTCATATAGAAAATGTTTGTTGCAAGGCTTTTAAAATACTTGGTTTTGTTATGAGATTATCTAAAGACTTTTAACTTGGTACATCTCGAAAAATATTATTCTGTGCTCTTATAAGACCTATCCTCGAATATTGCTGCCTTATATGGAACCCTTATACTGCCACAGACTCCTCACGACTTGAACGAGTTCAGCGGAAGTTTTTATGTTTTGTCAGTTTCACTCTCAATATTAATTGTCCTCCACACGATTATTCCTCTATATCTGCACTACTTGGCCTTCCTTCCTTAGCTGAGCGTAGGCATATTGCTGGTATTAGATTTGTGAAAGATCTATTGGATGGCAGGATTGATTCGACAGATCTTACCTCACTTTTATGTTTTAAAGTGCCTCAACGATCCACTAGAAATACGGTTCCTTTTTACGTCTCTCATGCCTCTACCAATTATTTGAAAAATGAGCCAATCAGACGCTTAATGACAAATACCAACTTGGACCCCACTTTCAATTATGAAATATATGCATATAATATATGTATTTCTTATATTATTATCTTATATTCTTATATCTTATAATTTCATTTAAAACATTAAATTTTGTACAAATACATACTTGTAAAAAAGGGCTTAGCCCGTTAACATTAAATAAATAAAACAAAATAAAATATAGTTTTAGTTATTCTTTGGTAGAATTCCCTAAGAAGATGGTAAATTAAAGTTTTATTAATCTATTTAGAGCAGTGGTTCTTAATCCGTAATCCGCGGCCCCTTGGGGGTCCACGGCCGTTTTAAAACTTTTAATTTATTGAGTCCGATGTTCAAAGCCCTTGTGTCTCAAATGCAACGATATTTTTTTTCCTGTACTTTTAAGTCATTTTAATCCTATCTGTTTGACCATAATATGAAATCCGACCACGAAATGAATGACTTAATGACTGAATACATGAGATTCCAAAGCATTATTATTTGCATATTCATATTGTGTCTTTTTTTCTCCACACAAATTGCGTGCATAGCAAACAATTTTGGCAACCTAGAAGATGATTATTAATTTCGTTATAATTTTTTATAAATGAGAATAATAGATTATCTATAGTTGCAAAATAATCAAAAAAATATTAATTCATTTTACTTGTACACGAATAAAGGTTTTAGCGAAATAATTATTTAAATTAGTTGATTAATCGTTTTTATAATTGGTTGATAAAAATTTAAAATAAAAGATGCCTGTTTTGATGATAATATTCTAAGGTGTTAGGATTTCACAACAGTTTAATTTAGAAATGCACTATTATTGGTATTAAAAATGATAGTAATAATATTATCCTATGTCTATGAATTTACACGGGACAAAACCATTCAGAGTAAATTCATAGTAACGCTCCTTTGAACTATGTTATCAAAAAATAAAAAAAGACATCATTATAACAACAACAACAAAAAATGTCTACTATAAATTGACACTAAAAAAGTTATTTTTCCAGAATGTACTTTTCTTGCCCAAAAACTGAAGGAATAAAAATTGTTTTATTTATAGATTCACGGGATAAGCATTTAGATAGCCCGGTATCCTCGTCAATCTATGGGACATTTTACTTAGGATACGCGTTTGAGTATCACGTCCTCCATTAAAATGATTTAAAATATTTGAGAGAAATTTTATCAATCTTTAAAACGTATTTTTGAACATTTGCTTTTGCTTTGGGGAAAATGTTGCAGAATTAAACGATTATAATATATTTTATTTAACATATGCAGTAGTATGTCTGTTCCCAGTATGAAGTTAGAATTTTAAAATAGTTAAAAATGATTTTCTCACCATAATTACAACATTGTTGATATGCTATTGTATGTTTTTTTTTTTTTTTCTTTCGTAAAACCTGTTAAATCTATTGTAATATTTCTGTCAACAACACCTGTGGAAAAAAAATAGAAATATGTAAAGTACAGCTAATGTTCAATATGAGTGAAATCTATAAATAACAAATTTTTTCCCTAAAGTCCAAACGTATTTAGATTTTTTATGAATTGTGAATAACAGGTAAGTTAGTGGATTGTGAGAATAAAATTTCGAAATTAAGTTTCGAAAAAATAAACAAAATGAAAGACTTCGTCGTCATCACCGGTCTATTAGTCATATCCTTAGCATCGTTATCGTGCTCGTACGGCTGTTTTAATGAATATAAATTATTTTTATAATGTTATACCATATTATATTGTTTTGTATATTATAGGTATCCGGAAAAACAACAAAATGGAATAACAAATGTTGATGATAACTATATCCCATCTATACAAGATGGATTTATAAGCCGTAAATATCAACAATATTAAATATAATAAAGTAATAAAAGTGTACTCATCTTACCCAAATTAAAACCGTATTGTTATGACTCAATGAATTTATTTTATCTTTACTACCCATGTATTATAACATAAATGTTGGTTTCCATTCAATACTCCAATGAAATATTTATTTTTTTTAAACATAAATATAACAATTATTATTTATATTACCTGGTTAGAACTACTCAAGAACATTCTAGGATTTATTCAAGGAATTTTGGTTAAATTAGAACAAATAAGCCAAGAAAATTTCATGAAAAGATATACAGAAGACTGGTCATCAACAAATGATAACATTAGCGGAGCCAATAAATTTGACAATGGTAATTCGTTTAGAGATTCTAGTTTTAAATACATAAGTAAATAATTCTATTTCGTGTACTGTAAATAATATAATTTAATAGCAAATAAAATATTTAAACATTCTTAGGTCTTAGCACACTAAAAAATATTTGTACAGATAATTATCGCAAAAATAAGTTCTTACAGATTTTTTAATAATGTAATAAAATTTTTAAAATCTATTATAACTATAACAATGGACATAACTTGTAAATAATATAAGTAATATTTAAAATCAAATACTGATACAATTATCAATATATTCACAATTCAGTGCTGTAGAACTCATATTGGTATCATGTGACTAAGAATGTTCACGACAAACTACAAACAGTGGTTCATTTGACGTTTTAGCGTAAATTTAAATTACTTATTTATCAATTTATAAATATGACTGTATTCAAAATACGTGTTACACAGTATTTATACTGTAAAACAGTATTATCAAACGTATGTTGTTTTTTTGTTATATAAAAAAATTAAAAAACATTCAACTTATTCAATTTATTTTCCATTAACAAATAATTCATACATAATAGGAATTAGGATTCATAAGTGTAATAATATTATTTTAATATTTTTAATTATTTTTATATAAAAATAGAACAGAATTTTATTGATTGTGTTATATTAGTTTTTTGATGAAGTGTATTTAATTTTATATTTTATGTCCATGTACACACGATTTTGATCAGAGATGTTTCTTCGATATATAGAAGGCTGTTAGTTTTCTGATAGGAAATTCATCTAGTTAAGATAAAAATACAAATATCTAACAATTAGTTTGTTCAATTTTTTGCTGCTAAAATATGAAATATTTTACAAATACATATTTATTTTATATTATTCTTGAGCACACAAATTTATTTTTCTTTAAGGAATAAAATATAAATCAATATCATATAATATTGTATTAATCTGTTAATACAGTTTTCTGTATTTATCTTCTTAGAATTAGACAGATCACAGAAAATGATTCAGTTGCCAAAAATATCTGGATCAATGACAACTACTTACTTATCAGACGCTGATGGGACCAACGAATCACAATATTCTGATGAAGAGTAAATTTATACTTAAATAATTAATTGTTCTCTTCTTCTAATAGTTATTTTATCCTAAATAATTGAGAGAGCAAAAACAATCACTTTTTTCAGATTTTGGAAATTCCATAAGCATTTTTCTTTCTTTTGTTTTCGTTTATTATTTTATACTTCATGCTAAGCAGCCAATATTTTAAAAAAATATATCAAATGAGCATTAATTTATAATCAAAGTGTATTGTATTTCGTACCATAGTAATGACCACAATTTAACTTTTAGATCTCCGGCCGAACCTCAAATCAAAAATAAAATTAATAAAGATAATGTTGATATGGCGGGAAAATCTAATTTGCTATCAACAAATAATGACTTTAACGAACCCAAACAATTAAAACATGGTAATTTGTATAGAGATTCTAGTTTTAAATAGAAAAGTATATTATTTTATTTCGTAAACTGTAAGTAATATAATTGATATAATATTACCATTAATATTTTTAACAGTCCTAGCACACAAACAATTATTTTTGCAGATAAATATTTAAAAAAAAAACAATTATTTAGTGATACAATAAAATAAAATGTATTATTACTGGGAATAAAATATACATCAATTCCATATAGCAATGTATTAATCTGTTAATATAGTTTGCTGTATTTATCTTCTTAGAATTGAACAGATCACAGAAAATGACTCAGTCGCCAATAATATCTGGATCAATGACAACTACTAACTTATCAGACGCTGATGAGAGCAACGAATCACAATATTCTGATGAGGAGTAAATTTATACTTAAATAATTATTGTGCTCTTCTTATAATAGTTATTTTATCCTAAGTAATTGGGAGAACAAATACAATCAATTTTTTCAGCTTTTGGAAATTCCATAAGCATTTTTCTTTCTCTTATTTTCGTTTATTATTTTATGTCTCCAATCTTTTTATAATAAACTACTGATTTATTTTTTTAATAACTAAACTATTCCCGTTTATTTATAAACAAAGAATATTGTATTTGGTACCATAGTAACCACCGAAATTCAATTTTTAGATCCCCGGTCGAACCTCAAATCAAAAAAATCAAAAATGAAATTAAAGGTAATGTTGATATGACGGAAAAAGTTGTTCTTGCTAAGCCTAGGAATATGCCCGACATCACAATTGGAGGTCAAAAGTAATTAAATTATTATTTATGAATTTGAGCACAAAATAATGCTGTACCAAGCCCTTGTTTTTCAATTTCAATACGTTTATCTGAATATATCATGATCTAAGTACATTATAGCCACTAAAACAATAATTTATGAATACACACAAAAACAAATGTAGTAAGGCCTATCATTGGATAATATTGAGAATCGTTGGAAATCATGATAAAAATGGCGAGGGGAATTTTTGAGATTTCTTCATTACATTTACCTACAGATATAAATATAATGGAATTGTAATAATGGAAATGAGTTATTTACAAAAGTCCTAAGAGTAAACCAAAACAAGTAGACTCATTTTCAAATTAATATATTGTTGAACACATTAATTTACAAACTACATTACTTTACTACACTTTACAAAAAGAGGACCATACGTACCTATGCTTTGATAAACACACTCGCGCAATTATAATAGTGTATTATTAATATTATTAGTAAATTATACTATTGTTAAGTAATAAAAATAAACCTTTATTAACAATTAAATCTTTTTATTACATTCACATACCCTTTCGATGTTAGTTTTAAGAAAAAATAAACCTACCTGTTACTGCACTAACATAAACTAGGAAAGATAGCAGCAGAAGTAATATCCTAAACATTACCTGGGACATGCATTTACAGGAGTTAAACACATCAATATTCCTAAGAATGTAAGAATGGTAGTATATACGTATATATATATATATATATATATATATATATGTATGTATATATGTATGTATATATATATATATGTATGTATGTATATATGTATGTATATATATATATGTATGTATGTATGTATGTATGTATGGTCTAACCAGTGACGGTCTGAAAAAAAGAACATATGAATTCATACATTTTATTTGTAGTAATAGTTTTGATCATATTATATATTTAAATAAATGCATTGAATATTATTCAATAAATTATTTTAATCTTCTTCCACCAGAAAAACACTGTTGTAGTTATTTGAAATTTGAATAGTTTTATTGTTTTAATTCTTCATTAATGTTTTAACATTACCGTTTACCACTCAAACTTAACAACACGTTAAATATCTTCTTTGAAGTGTTTATTTCACAAAGTTCATTATACATCAGGAAGGAATGATAATTGACGATAGAAGAAGTATTTACATAAAATGAACTACATACTTACATGGACATAAATCAGTAGTCTAAAGTATAGGAAATATTTTAAATAATTATCTGAAGCAACATACCTATACTTATTGCATATAATGTATTATTTTATTTCAGTTCTCCGTTAGACAGTAAAGGCAAAATTTCGAATTTGGAAAGAGAAAAATCTAGTAAGAAAATATAGAAAACATAAGTAGAATAATTATAGTATTAGAATAAAGTTAACATAATATATTTATATATATATATATATATATATATATCTTATAAGTAAATTATTTTTTTACATTTGTTCTTTATTAGTTGGAAAAAATACCGGTTTCGAAAAAATACTAAATGTTGGAAACAGTAATGTGCAGAATAATAAAGATGCTATTAATAATCATATTAATGTAAATTGTGACACGAAATCTTTTGAATACCGTGGGAAAACGTACGTTGATTCGGAATATGAAATTGAATACGGGGGTAGCAAGAAAATAAGTAAGTGAATTTACATTATTAGGAATCCAATATAAAATTATACATAATAATATGTCACATTTTTAATTAATTATTACCATATTAGAATATGAATTAATTTCATAAACTTTAGATCAAATTATTGTACTATTCTAATTATAAAGTTTTCAGTTTATCAACTAATTATAATTATTTGTTTACTTGCACACGTGTAATGATATATTCATGAATACAGAAACGACAATTTCTGGACTTCAGCTAACTGGATTAAAGAAAGCTAGAAAATTATCGGAAAAAGAAAGTGCTTGGGTCAAGGAGAACTTGAAATCCTGTTACGACGAATCAGAGGAATTCTATGAATCAACGTCTGAAGAATATGAAGAAAATTAATTCAACCCCAAAAAATGGATGGAAAAAATAAAATTTCACAGTCATTACAAAAGAAGACTACTATTACTATATTCAACAATTAAAATAATTTTTTTTTTTTTGATCTTAACCAAAATATTAAATCATGTGGTGTCAAATATAATAATTATGTGTGTTAACTATTTCAGTAATCTTAAATTTGTGCTGACTCAGTAATTTTGGAATATTAATACAAATATATTAAAAAAATAAAAAAAAAAGTAGGAAAATGTATTGTTAACTTTTACCATGATTAATTTATATACGTGTGTGGAATAAGAGTCTCGGTAAGACCGATATCGATCATAAAGGTAAAATAATAATACAATAATATATACTTATTATTAGATTGTTGAGCCCTTTCTTATTTTTGTCGACCTTGTTGGACATTTTAAACTATTCCGCAAGTAGGTAATAAAATTAAGTTTACCTATAGCAAAATATTTATCTTATTTTATACGATATTTATCCTTATCCGAACAACCTGTAGTATTCTAACGTAACTGTATGATAAAATATTTAAAAAGAAAAGAAATTTATAATTATGATTTTTTTCATATACATCGCAATATAATTATAAAACAACGTTGAACGGTAAATAAGATATATTGGCACATACCTAATATACATAGTTAATATAAATAATAATGATACGCAACAAAAGAAGATTTGGTATTATACGTTTTCCATTGAAAACGCTGCATTTAATCAATACCTAACCGAATAAATTAAATCACAGCAATGGAATATTTCACGTTTAACGCGGCTTTAGAAAATGTTGTTGGTGATCAGTATTTTCATATCCGATTGCGAATGAATTCAAAATTGAAAAACGGGAACGTCAGATTCGTCTTTAGTTTTTCTGACCTATTCTAACTAACTTTCCTACTATATTCTTGTAACTACCTTACATCTTACAAACACACATAACTGAGTTAAAATAATATTTAAACATTTTAAATGTATCTTATGGCAGAAAATGTATTTGTAATCTAATGTCAAAAAAAATTATTTGAGTCGTACGCGAATAACTGCTGTGCACTTTAGATATTTTATGGAACCATTAAAAAGTCAAGGGTGGTTTGACTATTTTAGCTGACCGGGGCAAGCCTAAAATATTCCACCCACCATTACATAAATTTGATATTTCACCAAAAAAATTAATCAGTGGTCGAGTTATTACTTATTAGCATGGTTTGGAAAGAACATGGTTTTGGAATATTTTTTAATGAACTTGACAATTTTTTAGGTGTCCAATTTATTTATCATTT
Organism: Chaitophorus viminalis; assembly: GCA_025469195.1. Lineage (NCBI taxonomy): Eukaryota > Metazoa > Arthropoda > Insecta > Hemiptera > Aphididae > Chaitophorus > Chaitophorus viminalis. The sequence continues at coordinate 9,320 of JAIPRK010000078.1, forward strand.
TAAATTATATTTATAATTAACAAATATTGATTAGTTATGATTAGTTATGACATGTTAGTTGATATAAATATGTTTTAAAATGCAAACAAAATTAAGCAGGGGTTCCCCGGCACCCGCAGGTTTTGTTAAAATATCTATAAAATAATAATAAATAACATCCAGGAAGTTTAGCTAATTACGTTGCAATTAGAATAAATGAATTTTATGTAAAAATTTAGAATTTTTTATGTTATTTTAAAATGTAATATAAATAATAATATGAATAATGACTGGTTGAAATTGTCTAAAAATTGTTTAAAAATAACCAAAATTGTTTTATGATTATTCATATCAAGTTATAAAAAAGTGAAATTGAGAAAACAATTAATAAAATTAAATATCATTAAAATATTAATACAATTGTAATTATAACATTTTTAGTTGAAATAGATAAATTTTAAAATGCTAAAAAAATGGAAAGAGGTTCCCCGGCACCCGCAGGTTTTGTTTAAAATATTAAAAAAATAGTTATATATACTATCAAGAGTGAAGCTAATTTAAGTTGCAACTAGAATAAATGAATTTCATGTAAAAATTTTAAGTTTTTTTTGGTATTTTAAAATTTAATAATTATTTATGAAGAAATGAAATCTATTTTAAATTTTTTAAATATTTTTTATATATATTAAAAATTGGTTTATTATTATATATTATTTATTTCAAACAAGAGAAGTTTAAAAAAATTAGATGTTGAAAAAACATAAACACAATTGTAATTATTACATTCTTAGTTGATATAGATATGTTATAAAATGCAAAAAAATATTGTGCAGGGGTTCCCTGACACCCGCAGGTTTTGTTAAAATTTTAACAAAATAGTAATAAATAATATTAAAAAAGTTTAGGTAATTTACGTTAAAATTAGAAAAAATGAAATTTAACGTAATAATTTATAGTGTTTTTTAATTAAAATTTAAAATGTAAAACCATATATAATTTTTTATTGCTGCCTTATTTTAAAAAAGAAAAATTTAAAATAATAATTATATTAGATGTTATAAACTTCATACATTATTCTTTAAGTATTGTGATGTACCTAATATATTGCGAGTGTGTAAAATTACAATAAGCGCTGATTTGGGACGCATGCTGACGAAAAACTGTTTTTTAGCCGCTGCTCGATATAGATACAGACGGATAAAAATAATATAGTTTTTGACTATCAATTATTATTTGACCATCAAGTTTGATTGAGTAAGCAGTAGCGGCTGACCATCATATACAACAGAATAGTCTTGGTTTTTCAAAAGAGCATGTTTTGAAGGCTAAGGAGTAGAAGACTGGGAAAAGATGTTCGACGACGATGCTCTGAGAAAGGGATGGACGAGCATATACATGACCGACTTCCCAAAGGTCATTTACAGGCTAGTGAACTTACATCCATACATAGTTGCGTTATTAAATAATACCTACACACTAAAATATATGATTGTATATTTTATACTCTATATACATATTTTTATATTCTATAGATTAGGTTGGGACAATCATGTCCTACTTAAAATATCAACAGCGCCAAATTCATTGCATATTTCTACATTAGACCACATTATATTCAAATTCCCTTTTTATGATATACCATTAGGTATTGTGGCGACAGGAAATTCTTGTTGTTTTATCAAACGTACATCTTTAGATAGATGACATTGGCAATTTTTACATAACTTTAATATAACAGTTATAAAAAATATACAATGTTTCTCCATTTGTTCTCGATATCAACCACTAATATAAATAAGTTTTTTTTATATTCAAAATTATAATAATAATAATAATAATAATAATAATAATAATAATAATGAACATCATAAAATTAATAATTAGATATAAATGAATGTATAATACCATGATTTTAATTTTCTATTAATTTTTTTTATTTTTTTTTTTTTTTTTGTATTGTCTAGAATGTTTAATTTTACAATTTTTATCAATAATTGTTATGTTCAGTAGGTATGAACAAAGATAAATTAGGAACAAACAAATATACTTATTATTTACTGGACATTTTAAAAGTATAATTGTCATCAGCTTAAAAGTCGCTGTGCTGCGGCATATGCTAATTCTTTTGTTTTTTTTTTTTTTGCAAATATTCATATATTTTGTCATTCAATATTATTTTATTTTTCGTTTAAGATCCTCTAATCCAATCCATGTGCATTTATATCACTTTTGTATCTCTACACAACCTAGGTAATAAGTAGGTCACTTAATAAACTTGTGATAGGTACTTATACATAATAATTTATTTTTGCAAGCAAGCAAAAAAGCGTACGGCTCCGTTAACGGTTACCGACGTATTGTGAGTTCAATACTCATAATAATATTAAAAACAAAACGCTTTTGGTATGTGTGGATTATGTATTTATGTATCACACACAGGGACCTCACGTGCGGCTCCGCGAACGGTCACCCACGGGTATGCGTAACAGTTTAACACTGCTCTTATGATTATAATAATGATAACCATGATGTTAACGACTTAACACTATACAACACGACTTTTATTTTTTTTTTAATTTTTTTTTTTATATAATAAACAGTGATTGTTTAATCAGATAGCCGATAGGTTTTGTTTAACCATAGCTGGTAGAGATCATCGGCAATACCAAATAAGTTTTATTTTTTCAATTTAATTTCTTGTGTGTCAAATTGAGAAATGACATTTTTTTTTTTAACTAGATAAGTCATAAAAGAATGGAATTATGAAAAATATTAAACGAAAATAAAATTTAAATAATGTATAGGCTTATTCGTTTCCAAGTTATTCATTTGCGTTACCTTTTAATAAAAGTTATTTATAAAAATTATTTTTATTAATGTTTAATAAGACACAATATTTTAATTTTAGTAAGCTTTTATTATTATTATTATTAAGAATTTATCCTAAAGTCTGCATAATTTAATACGAATTTTAAATTTAAATGAGTTGATACCTACAGGTTACAATCTAGTAATATAGATAATTATAAAATGTTTGAAAATAATAATTACATACATTATCATGTTTTATCGATTATTATTATGTATTGGGGTAAATTTAGTACAACACCACACTTCATATATTAATATGAATGTGAATATGAGTATGTATTAATTTACATTTTTAGTAAATATCCAATAAAATATTTCAAATTTATAATTTAAATTAGAGACAGTTGAATTATTGAAATTTCAAAATCTAAATTTATAATCAGTAAACATTAAAATTTATAAATAGTATTAGTAAGAATATCAGAACTCAAGTCCTCTACATCAATTACTTTGTAGATAATTATAAGAAAAATATATTTTTTTCTTTTTAATTTGCTTTTAGTTAAAACAACCCAAAAATTAAGATAAAAAGAAATATGTTAAAGTAAATATAAATATCAAAGTACACAAAATACGCCAAGAACAATGACTTTTAAGAAATATGTAAAATTGAAACATTATGTTTTACTCTATTTGTATTCAATCTCAAAAAAAAAAAAAAAAAGCTTGAGCGTTTGTGTTAAACAAATTAAAAGGTTTTGATAAAAAATAATTTTTTTTTTGTGCGGTTCATGTACAAAAATATGCAATATACTTGGCTCTGTTGATACGGGCGAATGTAAGATCCTACACGAGGCTTAGCAGGTAAAAAATACATTTGCTAGTTCCTACATTGTTGGTAGTTATAAGTGTATACTTATACTATTATGTTGTGAATAAGATGTTCATATTTAATGCTGAAATATATTTCATATACTAAACGTAATAATCTTTATAATGCTTTTTAAACCGACCACAGCGTCAAAAGAGTTAAAACGATGATAAGGTAAATTAAATTCTTGTACACTTACATTTCAAATTATGTTAACGTTAAATCATCTCAAGTGAAGATGACGTAGAGAATAGACGGCCACATAACGGCTTGACCAAAAACATTATACACCTACATATTTGATCGTTTTAATAAAACTCGCTTATTAGTTAAAAGTTTACTAAAATGCAAAATCATAATTTAAAGTTTCAGTTATTATTGCCCATATTTCACATGTTTACGAATCTCTAATCACGGCTTTTTATTTAACAAAATATTTAAGTACATAAAGAAATTTAATTACTGGAGAACTTTTACGAACTTAGCAATTTTATTCCTTTTTCTGGTTAATTGTTTATTGTATAAATAAATAAGATACTTCGCTTAGTAAGTAGAAAATTAAGATTACTGACGTCGTTGATTAAATAACCTACATTTTTGCTAAGCGCCCATCATTATAGAATTGTATGGTTTTTAATTTATAATATAAAAGACTTGAACTTTTCCACCATACGGAGACTTGCATAATATAATGTAACATTTTTATATCTGTGTATGAATTTACACACGCATCTTTTTTTTTTTTTACCCTGAAGAAACTTACACATCTCATTTTCATATTCATGTAGCCATGTAGGAACTAACGTATGCAATTATTTACCTGCTACTTTCGCATAGGAACTTACTATCCCCCGTAGATACTTGACAGACTTGCCCTTACTGAACCTAACCCTGAATATAGAATATATATGTATATGTATATAGAATATAACTTTTTTTTTTTATTTGTAGGTATTATTTTATTTATTAAACGCAACTATATATATATAAGTTCACCTACCCGTTAATGACCTTCAGGATGTTGGTCGTGTTATGCTCGTCCACCCGTCCACAGAACTTCGTCGCTGAACACCTCTTTACCAGTCTTCCACTCCGTGGACTAGAAATCAAGCTCCTCTGAAAAGCCTGTAATACTCTTCTGTAGTATATGGTGGTAGACCGCTACTGCTTGGCCAAGCATTAATAGAAATAAAAAAAAATGAATTACTAGATAGTCAAACGATACTATTATATTTTTATCCGCTCATACCGTTGTCATGTGGCTACTACAAAACAGTTCTTCGTCAGCATCCATTGTAAGTCAGCCCCGCTTGCCATTTCACACACTCAACATATACAAGGTAAATTATATCGCTTAAAGCGTTATCATTTGTTCTATACTATTTTGAAAGTTTTAAATGTAATACATAAAAGATATTAACAATAGTTAAGAAAACATAAATTTAATTGACACGAAAATTAAAAATTGATATTAAATATTTTGCTCAGTCGTCAAACCTGGAAAAAAGTATAATTTTTTTACCATGCAATGTAGTCTAATTATTAATTAGATAATTATAATATATGGCCCAAATTTAAATGCCTACAAATCCGTTGATAGATTCCTCAAAAAAAAAAAATAGTCAAAATTACAATTAGATTAAATTATTATATTTTAAATCAGTTAAATTTATTATTCGAATTATTTAGCTATATTAGGTAAAAATGTAAATTTTAAATTTAAAAGTAATAAAATCAATGGGGTAAAATACAAAAAGGTTAATTAATGCTCTAAATATTATGTGAAAAAATCATTGATAATTCAAGATTATTTCCCACTTGAAATATCAGTTTCATCAAACGAATTATGTACTTGGAAATTATTGTCAAAGGTTGACCAAAAAAATAAGCATTTTGCTTTTAAATTCGGGCTCTAATGGTATTAATTTTATTTTGGAAAACATTCGATAGGCAATAATTTATTTAAAAACTCACATTTGTTGATGTGCAGACTGACCAACCGATAGATATATAATATAATGATTTCAATCTTGAACAAATGCATAGTTGAATAGTTCTGTACCTACCTATATAAAATATAAATTATGTATATGTGGCGATTTTATTACGTATACGTTGTACAAAATACAAAACAATATAGTATTCGTTATAAAATATTTACGACACTATATTATAATTACTACACTCAATACACGTTGCCGGCAAATCGCAATGAGAATTGAAACCGAAACTTTTAACCGAACTTTAATTCTACTGCTTTGGTAGGCATAAAATAAATTATGTATAACAGATTTCAACCATAATAAACGTGTATTGACAAATAGTAACAAATTGAGAAACATTAGACATAGAATACTCGTAGACATATTTCTATGAGAATATTATCTTCAACCGTTGAAATTCAACGGCTGCAACGGTGACATCGGCACACCTTGATTCGAAACAAGTTATATTACCGCGAAACAACATTTTGCAATATATAATATAAGTAGTAGTAGTATATAATTTGTGCTTTTTACGTAATAAAAATTTAATATTTTAATTTTCTATTTAATATTTCTGTTTCTTTGTAATAAAATAAGTGTTTGTACGTTTGCAGTTTTTACATTCTAGCATATTACAGGAACACGTACAATTATGTTTACCTGTAAAAACATCGTATAAGAATTTGGACAATGAACTGGCAAATCTATCATAGGAAATGCTTGCTAAATATTGGTATAGCAAATAAAATAAATACATAGTAGTAAAAAAAAATAAAAATTTTTAAATTGTTAAAACTCGTAAAAATAAATATAAAATGAATGAGCTATAGATACCTCATTAAGCTCGTGATAATTATGTTTATTTAATGGAATATGTTCAAGTATATTAATGAATTAAAAGATTGTTATCTTTGTTGTGTGGGTTTAATAGTATAATGTTTATTATCGCTAAAATTATAATTTATAATAATTGCACTCACTACAGGTTATTATATGTACTTTGAAATCGCATCACATTAATGTATGAATATGTATTATTTTATATTATGAGAATCGATTTTTAAAATCGCCTAATACTTTATGTTTTATGATTATGTAGGAATCGATAGTCCAAATTTTGAGAATATAAATGAAACACCATTTCACTGCATATTAGAACAATTATTAAATATTAAATATTAACAATAAATGTTAATAAAAAGTTTAAGAAGGTACCTGTAATATAAATAATGACAAGTTCCAACCATGACGCTTATAGAAATATTAAAAAAATCCTGTTCGTCAATCTATTGCCCTATACCTTTTTAAAGATAATATAATATATCTAGGGGTCTTACCTTAATAAAATCGATGTAGTACGGCCTTAGATATGTTTTTGTCACTCATGGTGTGCTTCAATCTAAATAGGCTTCTCGAATATGGTCGTTCATTTTAAACTATTTATTAAATTCATTTAACACTGTTTCACTATTGAAGTAGTATAGTATAAAAATTATTTTGTTTCAATATTATTTATTATTATTAATTAGCAAAATTTATAGAAATAAAATTTGAATATTAATAAAAATTAAAATATTTTATAAACGTCGGTATAGTAAAATTAATTTAGATGGGTAATATTTATTTGACATAGAATATTGCCGTCATCGGTGATGCTAGTGCAGTATGATCCGAAACGACATTTTATCAGACATTTTACAATTAGTTATTAAAAAGTGTGATTTGAAGAAAATCCCTGGTTCTATCAGTATTATTATTTTTATTTAGAGGGCTTTCTGTGTTATATCACTATTTACTTGTTATAATATATATGTAATAAAATTGATTTAGAAAATTATCTCTGAATGTAATCTCGATTATCAAATTTTTCTTATAAACTGATAATATTTGGTGTTATTTATAACAAATATAGTGTTAACCATTTTGACATACAAATACATTTTATTATTTAAAAATAAGTTTGTTAAAAAATAATATAATTTAGGTAGTCTAATGGGCCATCAACAAGATAAGTGCCATATATAAATACAATTTAGCTACGTGCATACTAAAATTACCAAAATTTAGTACACTTATTGTTGATTATTTTCTTTACTAATTTTTTGTCTGTTTTAGATTCTGAACGGAGTGAATGTATTGATGATGTTTGTTTTTTTATTTATTTTTTTTTTTTTTGTGGCTGATGACACCTACTTAGGTGTCATCAGGCACAAAAATTTCACTAGGAAAAAATACTTGAAAATTTTATAGAAGATATCACAGAAGTTGTTCTTACTGTCATTCAAACATTTGTTGAAATATATAGGCATAAATATCACAATGATTTTTCATAAGCGTTTGAAAATGAAATATTACAATTTATATTATATAATATAATATATTACATATACCTAATACCTATTCTAAACTAACAAATCATCTCCATTCAGTATCGTTTTTCGTATGCAATGATACCCAGCGTTACATTCAGATTTAACAAATTTATTTTAATGTTCTATCCTATATTCCTATGTACGAGGTGCACTCCATCTCCTATTTTTTTTAATACATTTATAATTATATATATATATTATTATATTATATAAAATATAAAATCTTTTCTCATTTTTCGAGTACCTATCCTAGTGTACAATTTTAAAATATTGCTACTAAATAGGTGTAGACACAGAATATAATATTGTAAAGTAAATTTTAAATTTTAGTTAATATTAATATTTGTTTATATACCTACCTATATAATACAAATTATTTTTTCTTTATCCTTTATTATAACCTAAATATTAAAAATAAATTAAATAGGTATTCATTGGACATTACTTCATTAGCCATTATCCATGCACTTATACAATATTGTTAAAACATAAAAAATATTAAATAATTGATAGCCATTTGATGAACTTATATTAGTTTTTTCATTTCATTCGCTGTAGGAACAAGTAGGAACAAGTTATTAATAAGTTCACCTATAGCATTAATTAAATAATTTAATTCTGATATTTGTTTTATAACATTTGTATCAAATATATAAATATAGGTACATTTTTATAAGGTATAAATCGTTTATAATCATGTATATATACTATATAGGTATATATTCTATAGTCTATAAGTTTTATACGTAGGTATGTATAATATTTTCATAATAATAATTGATAACTTAGTGGCTACGATAAAAGAAGTCACAGTTGTCTGAACTATTAAATTAAAACCTGCGGGTTAATGAGTTGAACATAAAGTAAAATATAACTAATACATTTTGTAAATGTCTCATTTGTACAGGATGGAGGTAGGTGATACCTACATACATATTTAATAAAAAAATTGATTGAATGCCTAAATGAACGCGTTCATTTTTTTCCAATAACGTGAACGTGAACGCGTTCGTTTCAAAGAAAATGAACGTGAACGTGAACGAGTTAAATTTTTAATTGAACGTTCCGAACACTGATTATTAGTACTATAATAAATTATTATTTACTCGTAATTAAAAAACGAATTTTTAGGTTTTTACATATTATATATTTATTGGCTTTATGCAGTATAAAGATGATTAAAAATATGGACAATTTATACAGTGTTTGTAGGAAAAATTTATTTTGCATATTATGGCATTAATAACAATATTATAAAAGATGAATACCCACCGGCCACCAGCCATCCATAATTTTGACCGGGGAAAAGCTCCGGTCTTTTGCATGTTCAAGCCACCTCTGTCAAAAGTTGTAAATAATTCACAAGGATTTATAAAACGAGGTTAATATTTCCTTTTGAACAAACTGTACGTATTATAACATGTTGTTTATATTTGTTGCTCTTCAATGTTGTCACCTAGGTGCTGAATATTTTTAAATATTCATTGGTATTGAACTCGAAAATCTGAATATACTTGTGAGCAATTTTTTATTTAATCATCGTAATTTTGACCTATTTCATATAAATTTGGACTTTATGGGCTTTTAAAAAAATTTGTGTAAAACGATTGTTATATTTTTTTAGCTGTGATAATTAAAACTTATGGTTAACTTTGTATTAAATTTCTAAGAGTTTTTGGACAGCCAATTTTTTTTTATCGATATTTCAATAAAAAAAAAAATTAGATAAATTAGTTTTGGATAAAATGGTTATGTTTATCAGTTACCATGTATATTATACCCCTGCATTGTACTTTATACTGGATGGCGTACATCTAATGTAACGTGTATAGTATGTACGCGAAAATCTATCCGTTATGATGCAAACGAGGATGGTTTACGTGTGCGTGTCTAAACGCATGTTATAAGTCAACCACATAGATATCACCGATGAATGGAGGACGTGGTATCGCGACGGACTTACGAAATAGATGACCGGGATGCGTTATTCATTTTTAATTACACGCATTTGTATCGATTATAGCATCATGCGCGCCTGTCTGTGTGTGTGTGTGTGTGTGTGTGTGTGTGTGTGTATGTGTATGTATGTGTATGTTACTCACGCGAACTATTACACAAGGTCTTGTGATTGTACAAAATGCCAGAAACGTATCCTAGCAACAGTATTTTATGTATATAGGTACCTCTACACTTGTACCGGGGTGCAGGTGGTTGGTTCACGAGCGCGGCGGCAGAGTTGTTCGTTCATAGTTTGCATACATACTATACGCGTTGAACTAGCAGCGTGTTGTACTCCGTGAGCTGTCAGATCGATATCACGTATTTTTGTCTCGCGCCGTAGGTATCCGTTTCCGATCGTATAACTTTTGCGGGTTTCTTAACGCCACCATGAGGCCGCCGTTGTAGACGCGTTCAACAGCGACGGAGGTGTTTGCGTCACGCGTGTTCGCCATGAAGAAGTATTAACAGACCAACGCTATGAACAGATACATGACGCTGAATCAGCTCGGGGACGGCACGTACGGATCCGTCGTGTTGGGGCAAAACATAGATACCGGAGAAAAAGTGGCCATCAAGAGGTATACACACACCCGAGCGAAATCGTTGCACTTAGGGCGACGACACGATAACGTAACGGGATGGCCCATGCAGCCGTATGTTCTACCCCCCGGAGAAACATTAACTAATTGTTTTCCAATTTTTTATTTTTATTCTTTTGTAATTTTATAGTAGGGATTCATATTTTTATGTACGCGGTATCACACGCGTATTTTTATCATTCCATACCGGATCGAATTCTATTCAATATTTCATTTCTATAAAATTGTAAAGTAGCCATTTTATAAAACAAGTTTTTTGAAAATGTTGAAGTATCGTAAATTGGTTTCACTTGGTTATCTATAGCTTAATAGCTATTTATATACATAATTTTTAAAAAGAAGGAAAGTGTACACGGTTATACTGGATATTGTAATGAAACACAGTGTAAATATGATAAACTTCACGATCACATAGCGGTATTAGATATATCAGGCATCAGTATTAATTCATCACAGCAATAGTAGTATATAGGCAGTGCTGAAGCCGCGCAAACATGTAAAATAAATCAAATCCATCAATGTAACCAGGAAGATCTAATAACTATAATCGAATTTCAGTCATATGATCTATAAATATTTAACACAGTATTATTATCAACGGTAGTCGTTCGAAGTTTAAAATTTTAATGTCTTCATGAGAGATTCAATTCCGTCGAAGGACGATTAGTTTTCAACAATGATATGAATATATGACTTATACTTTGCTAAAAATTAGATTACATCCTTCAGGTATTAAATTCGATTGATTGTTTAATTAATACCTATCTATTAACATATTATACAAAGATAATCTATATTTTTAATTCCGAAAATATAAAAAAATAAATACAAAATTATTTAAATTTTTATTCAAGTGTAATAGTAATAATTCGGTTTCAATAGCTAATGAGTAATCCATACAGCGTACTTAGGTACCAAATTAGTAGGCAGGTAATTATTATACAATACATAAATACCACCGATGATTGTGCAAGTTTTTACTTAAAATGCAATATATATATCATAAATTATGTATAAATGTTGCCTCGTAAACATACATGTGTGAGAGAGTTCTTAAAAGTTTATTATCCTTGACATTCAAATTATTATTTGTATGTCTATATGAAGGGCTATGAAAGTCTTTAAAAATGCTTTTTTTTACGTTTTTATACGCCAGGTGCATCACCCTTGTCTTCGACTTACACGCGATACACTCTCTTGTAGTAATTATTGTGTTAAAACATCTGAAAAACTAAAATGCTGATATTATAATATGTAATAAACGGTTATAATATTTTATTATTTTATTAAGTATAAAAAAAGAAAAAAAACATTGATTTTATAATGTATACATAAAGCATATTAAACCGTTGTTTATTGTGAGAGCCGAAGAAATGCATTCAAAAGGGGTGGTGATGTGTAGGAAGGGATGATTAAAAACATGTACTTTTCTCAAATGCATTTTACCATATTATACGTGTACATATTAAACAATAGCATGACATATGGGTGTAATATAAAATCAATGATAAAACTAATAAAATATTATCGGTTACGTTATTAACTGTTATTGGTTCTTAATGTTATTATTAAAGGCGCACGCATAATGCTATTAATCATGTAAATAAGTTCTCAACAGAAATTGTAAATATTAAGATTTTAAACACAAAACGTATAGATTTTTACATTACTAGACTTTTAAAAGACAAAAGTAGGATTATTAACAACTAAAAATAATAAATCAACAAAAGTTCATTATTATAATTATAATAATAAAATATTGAATATATAAAGTACTTATGTAATAAATGAAATTTCCATTTATTATTTTATTTATATGGTTATAATAATATACTGTTATATATGAACATAAATGTATTGATTTTACAATGATATATGTTTTTTTTTTTTTTGTGTATTTGACGACACGTTTTGGAAAATGCTTCCATTGCCTTACCCGGCCATTTTTCTAAAAGGAAAGTGAATCTAGTTGGTACTTCTGCCAGTCAAAAATAAAATTTTTTAATAGTTTTCAAAAGCGTCGGGAAATCTATAAGAAATTTATGGAAATGGACATTTTTACGCAAAACCACTTTTTAACAAAATACATTTTTTCATTTTGCTTTAACTCAAAAACGAAAATACGCATATATTTGACATTCTTACCAAAGGTCTAAATTAACGTTTTCTAAACATGGTTAAGTTTTTGAAGTATTTTAACTTTTCTTTAAAATATTGATAAAAAAAAATTAGCTGTCCAAAAACTCTTGAAAATTTAATATAAGGTTTATTATGTTGTACTTATCATAATAAAAAAAACTCCTAAATAGTGTGACACAAATTTCTTTATTAACTCCTAGAGTTCAAATTTTTATGAAATACATCAAAATTGTGATAATTTACAAGTTATTTTGTAGATAAAAATTCATAAAATTTTTTCTGTTCATACTTAAGGTTCAAAATTTTGACACTAGTTTGTCCATAAGCTAAGCTTCAAAAATATATAAAATAATTTCTACCCGACTTTCAGAAAAAAATGTTATGGACGTTTGAATTTTAAATTTTTATGAAATTGCAAAAAATAACAATTCATTCTCAAACGATTTTAAATATTTGTTATTGTTCAAAAAGTATAATCGTAGAAACTTGTAACTTTTACTAGTTATTTAGATTGGCATTTTCTTTAGATAATTTTTTTTCGAAATATTTTACTAATTTTTAAGCTATTTATAGGCATTTGAAATAGTAGATGTTTTTTTTTAAAAAAAGAAAAAAAAGTTGATAAAAAAAATTTTGCTATGACAAAACATTTAAAAATTTAATAGAAGATTCCACAGAAGTTTTTCTTACTGTCATTCAAAAATTATTAAAATATATTGGCATAATTATTTTTTATAAGCCTTTGAAGAGCAAATATAATATTACAATTTAAATACATCATAATATATTATATATATATAATATATCTATTCTAGACTAATAAATCAATCACGTCTAAAATCGTTTTTCGTATGCAATAATACCTATTATTGCATTCAAATTTAACATATCTATACTGTACAGTAGAGCGAGTCACCGTCCGGTTTTTTTTTTTTATATATATATATTTTAAATGCATTTCATTGTTGCAGAATGAAAAGAAAATATTATTCTTGGGATGAAGCTATGAATTTGAGAGAAGTCAAGGTACTTTCCATACTCGCAATAATGTTAAACTATCAATTAAATTTCAAAATTTGTATTTTTCTAGTCGTTGAAAAAATTAAATCATGCTAACCTGATAAAGCTGAGAGAAGTGATAAGGGAAAATGATACTCTATACTTTGTGTTTGAATATATGAAAGAAAACCTATACCAGTTAATGCGAAGTCAAAGCAAATTTTTTCCCGAACAATCCATTAGAAATATACTTTATCAGGTAAATCGAACTCAATAACAATATTTAGAAATTATCTAGGTAAATCAGTCACTATTCTGCTTAACATATTATATTATAGTAACTCAATATTATTTAACTAATATAATAAACAACATTAAACCTATACAACAGCATAAAATATATCGAAATATATAGAACCTCTAGCCAATTTATAAACGATAAAAATAACTATATCATAGAATTTAATTTTTTGATTTTCCCTTCATTCTGAATAAAAAATATTAACCCATATTATGTTATTATGGTATGCAACCAGGACCTATATTGTAAGCTTTATTTCGAGTGAATTGAACTGATTTATGCACGAGTATCACGTAATAATTGCTATATATGAAGAATCATAAATCGCGGTATACTGTTATAAATGACCCGTGACTTGTAAATACAGCGTAATACATGTAAATTATAAAACGAAAAAAAGTGTAAATAAATTATGAGATTGTTAGAATAGGTATGGGGAGGTATTTTGTTTTTTAAATTTTTCAGGCATCTGCAGGCGAGGCAGTGCGGGGTGCATACAGCATATTATGTTCCGTTTAAATAAGTACCTGCAGCGTGCAGGGTTACATTAATTAAAAAATACGTTTCGCAATATACTAAATGTCTAAATCATACACTTTTAATGAATTTGTTTTCGAAGATATTCCAGGGTCTGGCGTTCATGCACAGACACGGTTTTTTCCACCGGGACATGAAGCCGGAGAACCTGCTGTGCTGCGGCCCCGAACTAGTTAAAATCGCCGATTTCGGACTGGCCAGGGAAACTCGATCGCGTCCCCCGTACACCGACTACGTGTCTACCCGGTGGTATCGAGCACCCGAGGTGTTGTTGCACTCCATCAACTACAGCACGCCCATCGACTTATGGGCCGTCGGGTGCATAATGGCCGAGCTATACACGTTCAGGCCGTTGTTCCCGGGTACGAGCGAGATCGATCAAATTTTCAAAATATGCTCGGTCCTAGGCACACCTGATAAGGTGAGTAAAAATGCATCATAAAATTAATTTCAGTGCGTTCATAAGACGTATATATACGTATAATCATTCGGTTGGGATGGGGGCGGAAGGTATGATCAAGTCGTTCGCCGGTTTATTCCTGATTTTTAACACCTATATATAGTAGGCTGGAACGAAATACGATTTTTTCGCAAAATCAAACATCTGATTTCCGTGGCACCTCTCAGGACTCCAAATAATATTTAGCGAGTAGTCTATAGTTTTTAATATAATATATTGAATTTTAAACAACTTATTCAAATAATACAAAAGAATTCAAAAACTCTATTTGTTTAAAAATCCTTTATACAATCCTTAATACAAGACGTCAAAAAACAGATACGTATTATGTTAGCTTATGATATTTTAAACAACTTCATTGACTGCCCTAATTGGTTTTCATGTATCATATAGAAATACACGGAACTTAGATCCTTCCATAACTCCTAAATATAATAATACCAGTAGCGGAAATAATACAATATTTTCAACAGATTTTGTTTTGGGCAATAAGATTTCAATCTAATTAGATTTTTTTTTATATTTCCTCGTAACATATTTAGATATAAGGCTTTAGAATTAATACAATTATTATAATAATATTTATTGAGATAAACATATGTTAATAATGTTAAGATATTTATTATAATCTTGTAAAAAGGGCATAGCACATCAGAAAAAAAAAATCGTTGGTATCTATTAAATATATTTTAAGCCGTTAAAAAATATTAACGTATAATATTTATTTAACATTCGTTTACAATAAACAGTTAAAATAGACTATTTTATCAATATTATAGATCACACATTACTGTATAAACTCTAAATAAATAAATAAATAAATAAATAAATGACAATTATCTCCTAACCAAACAAATACCATGTGTACCTAACACTGCTGCAGTTGTAGCAGCAATCACCCAATGTATAAACTTATAACTCATTGGTGTTTGAAATTCTGAATATATATTTAAAACTGATCATAAATTATCATATCTTATACCCCCCTCCGCTTAAAAGTCCTAGAAGTGCCACTGTATCATACTCATATACCACAGAATACATTATGTTCATATAGTCTGTACTCATACAGAATATATAATTAAGCAGTAGCGTGACCAGAAGCAAGACTATCGTGCTAGTACAAATTAGTCTTGTTTTTGAATTTTTAATAAAAGATTTATTATGGAATAAATGTGTTCCGCATTATAATTTTTCACTAAAATTTTAAAAATCGTTTACTAAATATAAAACCGTAGGAGGTTAGAGTTTCATATGATATGAAAAATGTTCTTTTTTGTTCTACAAAAAGTACTAATCTCGCAACACTTATCGATATACTTTAGCGAACAAATGTGAAAATGACAGTGCTACGATTAAAATGTTTAAGTATTTAAAATTATTAACCGTAATATAATTCAAATAAAAAGCATATAGGTACTATCCCGCACTTTTCATACGTACAATATTTCTTCGTATGTAATCGAATGGATTAGGGAAAGGGGGGCATGGGACACATAATAATTGGTAAAGTATCGTGTACTTCTATGAAATGTCACAAGATATTTGTTAGGTTATCTATATATGTACTTAATAATATTATGTTCAAACATAACGAATTTTGTTTTTAACGATGGAAGTAAATCACAAGCAATACAAGCGGTTGTTGATCAATTTATCTTTAACGTCATAATCATAATAAAAACAATTAATTTTGTTTTCAACAAAATATCGTTTACACAAAATATTTTAAATCACACAACATGCGTGTCCTGTCTATGTTTTAATTTGTGATAGATAGAAAAAAATTAACAAAAATCACACACAAACAATTGTTTACCAGATATTGTATAGGTACTACAATGGTCGCAATTACCATCATAATTCATAATGCAATATACTATTTTTGTTGTAGTTATTTTATGACAATATTAACTTTTTAAACATTATGATAATGGTATATTTAATACATTATAAAAATTAATACCCAGTGACTAAATAATAATACAGCAATGGGCAATCAAATTTTGTACAAAGTGCTGATTTGTGAATATTACTTAATACTACAAAACTTATAATCTATTTATAATCTTATTTATTAAACATTAAAATTAATATGTTCTACATATTCAATCATATTTTACTTATCTGTTTCATCATTAATATTAATATAGATTGTAGTTGATACGTTGATAGACACTTATAGTTTGCAAAATTTATGAATAGTTGCCATAAGTGTAATAACAAAAAAGTGTACAGATACCTACTGTAGTGATTCGTGAAGTAGTGCGTCTTGTGTAGACAGTAAAGTGTGTGATCCTATATTCCTATTTTAGTACAATAATAATAATAATAACAATATTTTAGTATTCAATAATGAATAACTATAAATTTATAAATTAATGATTTTTATTTATAAACTTTCTTTCTTTTTCTATTTTTCACACTTCAATTAATTTTTACTGATCATAATCAAAATGATGAATGGTCTCTATACATTTTGAACTATCATAGGGCAATATTCATATCATATCAGTACGTAAATGTTATTAATATTTCATATCCTAAACTTAGCGTACGAAATATTCTACAGATAATAAATGGATTAATTTAATCTGCTTATCCAATAGATACATTTTATTAATTCATGGTTTTATCGACTAAAATAATACATGGGTACATATTTAATTTTTTTGTTATTACTATCACCGAGGAAGCATATCTACTACCATTGATTATGAATACTATAGTATTTATAATCAATGCTACTACCTATTCATTTTAGCGTTACAAGTTGCAATACGTCGTAGAAGTTTTTTTTTATTATTATTAAACATAATGGTCCGCGGCATCTGTGGCCATTAGAAGTGACTTTATATATATATTTGTTTTTACACAATAATGATAGGTAAAAAAATATTGTACATATTTAGACAGAAGGTTTAAATACAGGTGTTATTTACAATTTATATTTTATTCAATAAATTGGTCGCTGACAGGAATTGAATGATCTTCAAGACGTTGGAGGGTTCGGGGTTGAATATTTCTGAGAGGTGATCTGATATTTCTAGTCGTTCTCTTTCCTTGTCGTATATTTCGTAGAAGTTAGTATGTGTATAACTACACAGTCTACACGCTGTTTACATGCTCTTAGAGTTTCAACTAAAGGTCATTGCATTTATGTGTATTAGTAATTTTACGGACGTCTGCCTAGTTTCACAGTCTATCGGAACTCGGAAGTATCAGTCTGTAACAGACACTGACGAACCATTACAAAAGTATAACTTATTATTATAAAATTATTTATCGACATAGCTGCTTTATAATTTAAACAACCAAGGGTAAACAAAATATATGTGCCTACATCGCAATCAAAAAAAAAACGTCGTTTGGTATATATTATTTTTTTATTCTCTCTCTCACTCTTTTATAAATTCTGTAGATGAATACATTTATAGTTTGATATAATATATGATACACATATTATATCAAACTTAAAAACATTAACTATTTAATGTTGTATGTATTTATAAACGTGTAAATTAACATCATTTCAAAAGAGACTTAAATATTATTTAACGTAGAAGTTATTCGCAGTTGCTTATCAGGATTCCGGTTAAGTTGCATTACGCCTATGTCTTTAGCTCTCAGATAGTTGACTACCCGAGATTTAAACAACAGTGTCAATGTGTCATGCATACATTTACATACAAATCACAAGTGCTAACACACTGAAGAAAACATAACCCTAACCTATATATACCTATACCATAACACACGCAATAACCTAAACTATCCCGGATAGGTTAAAAAAAAATGACTTTTACAGTCGAATAGTTTGTAAAAAAAAATCAATAAAAATAAAAAATAAATGTCATTCATTAGGTATATACTATTATAGTGCATATACTATTATTTTGTTTTGTCTATACCTACATTGTGAAATAAAATGGAATAGAGAATTTTTCAAACTATGATAACACGCAATTTTTACGGTCTTAAAAGCAAATCGGGTACGCTCTATGATTTATTGTTATTTTAAAACCCCACGAGTTGTGTGTTGAATATATACAGACATTTGTACATTCGTGTTCAAAATTACTTAGCATGACTCTTGGTATGTTTTAATGTGACGTATAATAATAACGGAAATACGTCATGTAATATGCTCATATTATGTCGTAATAACATAGAGTAGGTACACATTCAAGCGTGAGAAGAAAACTGTTTCCAGTCAGATGGGACTCATCGAGTACAAAAATACGTTGGTAATAGATAATAATAATTATTTGTATAATTGAAACATTATACCATGATATGTTATACGAGTACAACACTATTTTAAAGTTCTTGCGATCCTAATCAATAAAATGTTTGCATATCATTTGGAATATTTTACATTCAACTGTATAGCAGATAGTGATTCGTTTTATCTAAATAATGGGTATTCGTATTCTATAGCTGCAGATTTATTATGAAAATTATAAAAATATATAAATAAATAATATAAAAAAATTAACCTTTAAGAGTTATATTTCAGTTACGATTAAATGAAAAAATATGTTAAAATAAATCATCTAAATACGTCTATATTCGCGTATTTTAAGATTTTTTTTATTAAAAACCTATATTACGATCTATGTGTTATAAAATACTGAAAAATTACTTCCAACGTATTTTAACGAGATGCATCGTTAAAAACATAACTATAAGTTATGGCGAAGATTACACAATATATTTTAATAAGGGACTGATATAATTTTTTTTACAGAAAGAATGGTTTGAAGGTTACCAGTTGGCATCAGCAATGAACTTTAAGTTTCCGCAATTTAAGCGGTTGGCGCTCAACACAGTTGTACCAAATGCAAGTCGTGATGGAATACATTTGATGGAACTATTGCTAAGTTGGAATCCGATTAGAAGACCCAGCGCACAAAGTGCTTTAAGGTATTGTATAATAAATATAATTTATATAATTACTTTACTTATTTATTCACCCGTCACCGAGCATAAATTCTTAGTGTGGCTAAAAATGAATGTATATTTGCGCACTGTCGAACTACATTAAAGAGATGCCTAATATTGGTACAATATCATCATTTTCTCAACAAAAACCTTTTTAAAATATTCTAAGTAAAACACAAATTCATTTTGGAAAACTAATCAACCTAAATAAAAAATTAGACCGCATACTTTGTCCATTTTTTCACAACTCACGAAATAAGCATTTTAAAGATCATTAAATATATTTATGTGCACAACATAAATACATTCTACTATATATTCCCCGTCTGTTCTTTCATACAAATATAGGTATTTCCTGTAGAAAGTTTTGAGGAATTGAATATGTTATTGTGTTTTACTTAGGTGTAAATGTATATTTTGGAATTTTGAAAAATATAAATGCGTATATTAGTACATTTTAAAACAATATTAACAAAACTTTTAAGCATTTAAAACCATCATAATATGTTCAGGTACAAGTAAAATATGTTTATTATGTGTAGTTATATGTCGTACATTAACGTGTGTTCAATCGAGGATTTCAAACAGCGGTGAATTGTATGTATAATATTGCAGGCAACCGTACTTCCAAGTGGGACCGCAACGTCTAAACCAGGACGCAGGAGAAGTGTCTTACGTGAAGATCGGGCATCAAAAAAGACAACCCGTGCAGCTGATGAAATCTCAAATATCGCTTCTGCAGTCTAACAACCACAAGCAACTGAAGTCAGTATAATAACAAGGAATTCAGAATAGTCTTTTTTAAAATATTCTTTAAAGGTATTTTAAGTATTTGGCACTGACATTTAATATTTTCGATGATCTCGTATTTTCTTAAGAGGCCGTCACACCCGCATGTGTTATCTCTGTCTTACAAACGTACAACATAGCAAATGTACGTTCAGTAGTCGAACTGATTTTGTGATGTTAGTTTTAATATTAGAGCAATATTTGACATAATCGAACTTTAAAGTGAACATAAAAATTAAACCTTCGTAAAAAACCTTCCCAGTAGACACGGATAATATACTTTTAAGTTCGCTTATGTTAAATGTCTCTAATATTAAAGCTAACAACATAAAATCAGTTCAACTGAACGCAGATTTGCTATGTTGTACGTTTATAAGACGGTGACAACACCGCGTGTTCGCGTATATACATATAATGTATATAGACCGAATTATCATATAACCCTGCAGTGCAAATACAATATATCATATCGATCGGTTGGATTATTGACATGCAATAACCATATTATATAATTTGTATAATAATATTATTATTATTTAATAGCGTTGTATCTTGTACATTACTAAACCTTCGCAGGTACGAAAACAAATGGGAAACGATGGCGAACAAGCCGATCGGAAATAAAGACAAATCGTGGTACGATAACGAAAAAGACATGATGGTGCCGAGCAAGAAAAAGCTGAGCGCCAAACAACACTATCTATCCGTGGCCAGATACGTGACGGGCAGAGCTTCCAACTTTCACGCGGCTGAGAATGAGTAAACGATTATTATTTGTCAATAATAATATTATGATATGTGTACAATAATATACTATATAGGTATATTCAAATATGAAAATATCGTACTCTTACAATAATGTAATTTTGAGATTTTTAATTTTTAATACCATCACATGATAATAGATTGTTTATTTACTATATTAACGCATTCGTCGTTGTACACGAAAAGTGCATATTATAATGGCAGTATTTATCCTTACATTATGATAATACTAACACTACGTTCACAGATTTTGTTTTGCATAAAATATATTATTTTTTAACATTCATTTGATTATATACAATCTGTAATTATGTTATTTACAATAAGCATATGTACGTAATATATACAATGACATGAAGACATGAGGTGAGAAGCCACCCAGCAGTACTACTCAGGGAAAAAAATTACTTTATACACTGCAGTCATTGCCTCAATATCGATGTCAGGTATCAACAACATCAGGGACGCTCGGGAGTAGGGGCCGAGCAGTCCAGATTCATTAAGATAAAAGATAGAAATTTAATTCACCTACGTATTACGAAGAGCTTGGTTATTTTCTGCAATCTTTTGGTAGTCCTTCTCATGACCACCTCCTTATTTCATAGTTTATAATTTTACCACGTCGAAGTTTGACTAAAAAAATTTATAAGATGAATCTATTTTTTATTAATCTTCTAAAAGGACTCTGTTTAGAAGTTGAATTCTAGAACGGTTTACTATTTTACTCCAAATAATATGCATTTCGCTTTCATTATGCTATGCCTATGTGGGAATGTATATTAACTAGGTAGCAAAATAATCAAAATTGATTAAGTACCTACTGAAATTATAGTTAACGCAATGTATCAAAGCATCACGGACAACTGCAATAACTCACTTGGGTTCTGAACGCGTTTCAAGTATGAAGTATTAATACTTATACAATATTGAAAATTATATTAAGATTATAGGTATTATAAATAATATCTATGGATTAAGTTTAAATTAATTAATGAATTACCATAGTGGTTGTCATTTATATAAAACTGTTACTATACAGGAATATGTCAAAAACCATGAGAAATGTTACGTTTCCATCCGTAAGCAAAGTGTCTTATGGCCAAAGCGATAAAAATAGAAATAGTAAACGACCAATGGGTGGAAAAACTGACTGGACATCGAAGTAAGGGTATTGACGGTATTGTAATCTATGATTTTCTGTTTGAATAATATAGTGATTTAGACGTTTTCTATTTCCAACGTACCCAATTGATCTAATGATGCGATAAAGATTTCGAAAACTGATATGAATTCGTTTTAAGTCTACTTTAAATCGATTTTCTCATTTTTTTTTTCTTTCAAATAGTAATTTTATGAAAAAGAATTAGGCAAATTTGAAACAAAAGTTAATTTTTCGAAATATTAAGTACATTTAAAAAATGTGAGAGAGTCAATTTAAAAAAAACTTTACAAAGAATTCAAATCAATTTTTAAATTCCTTACCGCATCAATAGTTCGATCGATACACGTTGGAAATAGAGAACGTCTAAATACCTATGTTATGAGTGTAATAGACAGAAACAGAATTTCAAGGATTGTAATCTTCTTATGGCATTAACGATAAAATAATAATAATAATAATAATAATAAATTAATATTTCAAAATATCCTTTCAGGTACTTGGAGTGAATTTCGTATTTAATTGAAATCAAAAAAGCTGTATTTAATCAAACTAAAAAAAAAAAACAATCAAAATTATTTATTTTTATAGCTACTTCTGCCATTTACACAAATAACTAATTATGTATTGAATTAATATCACATATTGTGTATTTAATTTTTAAATTATTACTTATGTATATTGTACGGGTTAAATATATAAATCGAATATTTAGAATTTAGATTTGTTTATATGTGACCATTGTAGGAACTGCTAAAATTAAAATTAATTAGTAATTATCTATGCGTGAATCGAAACTCGCAAATCAATTTATAATTATATTTTAATACGTAAATATTTTAATAAGAAGTAAACGATTACCATTTATGACGTATTGAATTATGAAGTGTGTATAAAAAACCTATGCGCATTATATTATTTCATTGACAAACTTTTTGTGCCGAAAATCAACGGTAGGTACCTAATATAATATTGTTTGTTTAACATCATTTTTTTTTTTTTTTTGATGATTTTTATTATTATTATCTACATAGTCTTATAGGCGATGGATATTGTCGTCTGTTTACTTTTGGTTGGGAATATTGTAAATAAATAAGAAATACTTATTTGAGTAAATGTAAAATATCTTGATATTATGTATGTGATGATTCAATCTCAAATCTATTCTACCAATTAATTGAGTTTTAATTAGTTTACTGCTTAAAACTTGTTCCGACTTTCATAAATATTCGTACAACTCTTAATCGCCACAACTCTGAAACGCTATTAATTATACGAGTATACCGATGTGGCTATATCTATACGGCCATAAAATAAAAATGGGACTACATTTCAAGTCCCTAAAACGCGCACTACAATTTAGACATCAAGTCGGTATAGTTACAAACAAATAATATTATTAATATACCTAGTATGCTAATCTTATTTTTTTTCCTTACACATTTTTTTTTTTCTCAAGAGGTTGAAGAACATTACCAATTTATAAAACATTACTTCTAATTCTATGGTATATACCTAAGTATTTTTACATTCTAATAATCAAAAATAAATTAAGATTTGTGTAACGTGTCGTGTAGTACTTTGAGATGGCCGATGAAACGGAAAAATGGTGCCAGTCGTTGAAATCATCAGTGTCCAGTGAATACTCGTGTCTATAATATTGAATATTTACGACTGGTTTCGGTTTAAAACGAATCCTTATTGAACCCTATAATCTCTCTACTTATCGTTCTTTTAAATAAACTCACAACAAGCTTCCCATAATAACCATTTTTTTAATCAAATTTCTTATCCTAAAACTTCATTAAAATTATCATTATCTATATTAATTCCTCTGCTATATTACTTAATTATACTATCTAATAACCTTTAACTTTAATTCACCTATAAGACTGTAAATATTATACTATAGTATTATATTCTTATACCAACTACCTATAAATTGATATTGTAAATATACTTCATGTATTAAAACAATTAAATAAATAAAAAAATATTTAATTGGATAAAATTAATGAAGTATAGTGTATAGATACTTATTAGAATAATTGTTTTTAAAATAAAAAAAAAAAATAGATAGGTATATATTGTAATTAATCGGATTACATTAGAACAACAACAGTATATAAAACATAAGAGGCAGTGCCAAATTATCGACTTGTTCAGTTTTTGCTTCTACAACAGTTACAATACCAGCTCCAAGCAGAGGTACTACAAGATTGGTATCACATACTAAACCTGTAAGAAAAAAAAAGTAAAAACATTAAAAAAAATAAGTTTTAAATAGTTTTAACTTTAAATCAAAATCGATATTGGTATAAAAAAATAACTATAATTTTAATTGATATAATGTATAAGCAAATATGTACACATATACCTACTAACGATTTCAAACGTAATATCACATAAATTCTAAAAATCTAAAACATCTTATAAATGAAAGAATCAATTGCGAACTCTTTGATTATATAACTTTTATTTTACCAAATAGAAATATCGATTTTTTTCGTTTTTGATAACTTAAAAATTTTGTTTTGCTATTTTTTTATCATGGCCAGAAGATATTATTTGTTATTGTGTTTAAAAAAATGTAGACCTTTCAATTAAGAATCTCAAATCGCGCCCATGTATCTGTGTTTTGTTGGATGGTATTTTATGATATTTTAAGTTTTAAGGGAGTCAAGGTTTTTTGAATTGTAATGTTTTATATTTAACATACTCATTGCTTACTTGAAAATTAAAGTATTATAAAAACCCGCCAATTAAAATACAGATAATGTTCTTCCCAATAAGTTTGATGATAAGTCAGTTTACGCTAATATTGAAGTAAACATTTAAATTTATTACTGAACGCAAATTTGCTATGTTGTACGTTTGTAATATGGGGACAACACAATATGCGGATTCAAAGTCCTTAAAATTATCAATATATTTTACACATTTTACACTATTCGATATGTATTATTTTTAAAATAAAAAACTATATCATCGTAGTTTACGATCGCCTATACAGTTATACAAATCGTATAATAAATAATGTAGGTATTATTGTACTAAACACTAATGTACAAACCTATATACTTGAGGGCGATGATGCACGAAGCTTGAGATGCGAAACAAGCTACGGAACCTTCGATGGACTTGTTCGTACCTGTAAAAAACGTTGATAGACGATATGATAATAATTACTTACTTTATAAATGGTAGCCATTAGCCAAATTTTAATTCATGGCTAGTATTTTAATTTTCTATAAATGTGGATAATATGAATACCCATGGCCCATGGTACACGTTCAGTATAATGGTTAGGTTATGAGGTATGATGCAGTGCTATTACATTATATTATATTATATATTTATTATGTAATACTGCGTATTACATTCTACGAGTTAAATAAACAAAAACGATTTTGATTTCATGTCTCGTATTATTTGTGTCACTATGAATAGGTATGTACGGTGAATAGTATTACCACAGGATTACTCTATCCTAAAAGGCCACTACAAAGTTATAAAATCCTAACCCAAGTGACTTCATACGAGTATAAATACTCACCAAGACGTATTTCCAATTAATACAAAAATATAGGTACAAGTTTACCTTTACCGTAAATAACTATAATAATTAATGATACATAAATAAAATACCATTCCACTTGTGCCGGCCAAACCTAGAGCCGACCACGCTGGCGGCCGTGTCTCCAATACCTATAGACAATACGCCGGCTAACAAGGGCAAAAGACTCTGGGCGTCTGGGCGTGGATGGATCCACAGGGGTAAAGAACATCCGACCAGCAAATAAATCGGAGTGAAGGCCACCGGTCCTTTGTCCTTCTCATCCGAGTACACGCGAAAACCTTCCTGGAGAACCACGCCTAACGGTGGCATTTTGGCGATTCGCAAAGTCTGTCAAACAACACGAAATTATATGTTTGTATAGCTAGGCTGTATAGTATAATATCCAGTGGCGCTGAACACTATTATGTTAAAGTTAAGTACTCGCTTGACCACTGTTTTAAAAAATTTAGGCCCGAGAACCCGAGGAGCCGAGAAGTTTTCGCAAGACGTTGGCAATTCAGACCAGAATATGTGTGATTACTTAATGAATATTGAGCAAAAAGTCAAAAACCAATACGCGGTTAATAAAAAATATGAAAAATTGTATATAGACGCATGTACATATTAACATATTCCATACTTTGAGGGTTGAGGTCATTTTATTATAATTTTGCCTGAGTTCGGCGCCACTGATAATATAACTACGGAGTATCTACCTACTTGAAATCGATAATATTATTATAATTTATAATGTAGGTACTAGGTAGTAGGTACTCACTTCCAACAATACAAACGCAGCGAAAGCCACACCGCTGGCTAAGTACAACAAGCAAGGATCACGGACGAGACCCGGAACGTACACGAGACATACGATTAAATGAAAATTCTTCCTGATCGACGTCGATGCTTTGGCGTCGCTCATTATTTGTACACATACGATAATGAAAGTAAACGCCAAACAACCGATCCAGTACAGCAACAGGATCATCTACACATGTACGTTTGTTCAATGTAGATTGTAGGTAAGACAAATTACAATTAAAAATTACTTTATTAATTATTGTAATTATTGCTTTAATGCATCATGAATGATTGATGTTATGATTTCTTACCGTATAACGGTCTCTTAGGGCCCAGTTTAGGATTTTCAATACAGGACTAGTGTCCAGGACGATGTGCAACGGTAACACGATTGCGGCCGACACGAACGCGACAAACACCGCATAAAACCGTGCGGGTGAGGTACGCAAAACGTCAATTTTGTATACGGCCAGGGCGAACACGAGAACGCCGACAATTCCAAACTGTGAAATTGAATAGAAAAAAGGTGTAAGTCACAGAGCATATTATATCATTTTGGTTCATGATGAGGATGAATTACGTGTTATACTACAGCAGTAATACAATAAAAAATACCAGTATCAAAATGTAAAATATGTAATTATATGTTTGTACACATCATGTTATCTTAGTATGATTATAATATTATGATTTTCATTAAAAAATCAAGAAGAATCTCGATTTTAGGAACCTTGTGTACATACACGTATACATAGTATTGATTCTATCGAAGCCCAGGCTATGATTTCGAAGATATAATTATAATCAATACCTACGTTTGTATAGAATATAATCGTACAGATTTTTATTAGATTTTTCACCTTACAAATCACAACCATATTAATTATTGAATAAAGTACGTATACAATTTGATATTTTAAATTTCATAATATTTTAATTCAGAACATTTCTTTCCCCTACGAATACATAATGTATCAACACATAAAAATATGTGCAGTAAGTACATTAAAATGATTGTATAATCTTGTTTATTTTAAACCAAATATTGCAGCTAATAATCAATATATCAATATAATATCAATATCAACAAATTATAAAATAATACTCCTGGCAAGAACTTTCAAATCAATTATTTACCTATACATTTGATTACCTACTATTTTGTATTGTTATACCTTCATAATAATTTATGTAGGTACAACACTGCTATTTTTACCATGAATGTCAAGGCCAAGAGCTTAAAACACATTTGACCATGATGCGAATTATAGACCAATTCGTAAATGTTTAAACACTCATAATATTATTTAGGTACCCCTATACATCTACGTAACCTGAATGGGTTCTATGAAAGCAAAATCAAAAATCACTTCGTATTTGACTTGGATCGTCGGTTATGGACGTGTATACAACAGTCGACTACGACACAGATTGGTGAATGAAGAATGCGCAACATATTGGCCGAGAGATTTATCCATAAATACCTAAATGTACCTGTAATGTAGCTCTTGCAACTCTGTACCTGCAATATGGTCGTGAACACGCTGAAACACGTTCGCAGGTGAGACGGCGCCAACATGTTCGTGAGAGAAGCGACGGCGAACAACAGCACGGCCTGCGTGGTCACGGTGGCTTCGCCGTACGTGAAACTCAAAGGGCAACACGACACGACCGACTGCAAGAGCCGGTGGTAGGAAAGGGCGCAGAACACGGCACATGACACGTTATAACCGATACCTGCGACGGGATGAAAATACAATATTAAACAAGGGACATTATGGATTACTTATAGATATATATCACAAAGGGCCCGGATGTTGAAGCCCGTAAAAATGCATGACAAAAAAAAAAAAAAACAATGTTTTGTTTATTTGTTTGAGTAAAAAATATATATTTTTACCTAATGTATACCTAAGGTAGGTACGATCAAATTATTTATGCAGTTTTAAAATTGAAAATTACAATTATATTATATGAATATAAGTACTAAGTATATGTATGTGTGTATAAGATATTAAGATGTATCTGACTGATAGGAAAAATATTATGGTTTCAATCTCAAACAAAAACTATGTATAATTATAAAATAATAAATTCGTAATTTATTTCAAGAATTAGGCAAATAGTCAATATTGTGCTAAAATTAAAAAAAAATTACCTACCTAAAATACAGAATCCAAAAATTATAATACAAATTAGTCATTTACTTTGAAAAATAATTGAAACACATTGAAACTGGAAAAGCATGGTTTAAGTCTTTAAGACAATTAGAAAAAATACAAATGCTATTTGCTACATCCGGACTCTACCTGAAGCTTATATTACGCATTTTATTATGAACGTAATATTACGTAGACGTAAAAAAAACAGATTTATATATATATATGTATCCTATGTAGGTCTATAGACTGTACCTACAGTGGTATAGGTTATAATTATGGAGAAGCTTTAGGTATCGACCAAAGCTACTTTCTGGGTTACTTGACACTTCCAGTATCAAAATGAACTTTTGTTTAATAATTAATTACTTAGGTATTTATGTTAAAAAAAATGTATAGAATATTATTATAATCCTTTAAAAAGTAGTAAAATGTTTTAACTGCTTAAAAATGTCTGACTGGAATCAAAACGATAATATGATTAGGTGTGCCCGGTAAAAGTCTGACTAAGCCTAGAATAAAGGGGTCTGTATAGTGTCATCGCCCTCTTTCCCAAAATTACGCCACTGCTCACACTTTGAAGACCACCTATTAGTTATGGTTCCATGACTAAGACGAACTTTTTTCCTTCAAACGGACGGATCCATTTTCTTTGTATTTACGTGTACCTACACAGTTATTATGTTTTAATGATTCATATCGACTTGCCCAAATCAGTGTAAAGAGTTAACGGTAGTGCGACAACTGCTGCGGTAACGATGTAACTCAATGGTTTGGCCGGGAAACGGTCACAATGTAACACGTTGGACGCGGCACTCACCAAGAGACCACAACTCACAATTGTCGAGACGAAGTACGGTTCCGAATCGGTTTTACATGCATAGAACCCGGTGATTATTGCGCAGGGCAACAGGAACATAAGCCATACTCCTGGCGCCGTGCTCCATCTAAAATAAAAAAACAAAGCAAAAGGTTAAGGTTATTGCCAGTAAATAATACGTATGTATACATGTTGGGTTTGAGCACCTCAGCGCACAATATTATAGTCATCGCAGTTAATCTGTGGTTAGTAATGCGTTTCATTTCCCTATACCATTCGTACTAAATGTGTATACATGGTACTTAAATGTATAAAAAAAAATAATAATAATACTTGTAAGTTGTACATTAAAACTTTTGATCATCTTTAAATGGAAATTTTAAATTAAAAATTGAGGACATAGTGAGAGATCATTACGAAGACTGTGACACAGGAAAACAAGAACTCTATTTTAGAAGCAGAAATTTTAATAATCTAAGGAATGGCCAATGACAACACCATTCGAATCCTCCGGCGTCAATTTCAGTTGAATTCTGAAAGAGGTAACTGTTAATTCATACATAGATAATTAAATTCATTGATAATAACCTCATGGATGATGAGGAGATTTTTCGATAAAAATCTATCAGCTTTTTCACTTTTTTTTCTAAAAATTTTTCAAACAGTAGGTATATTATATTTAGACATGAATATTAAAACTTAAAGTAAATTATTGCGTCGATGATTATCAAGTTAAAGACTAATACAGTGAAGCTGAATTTATTCTTCATTTGATCATCAATTCTGGAAATATAAAAAACTGGCTAAATGCTGTAAAACATGGAAATGAGCGAAATAGTTAGATAACCTAATCTCTGCATGTTAAATGAGTATAGAAAGATGATAGGTAGTTGAAAAAAGGAAGAGGTACAACCGAAAGTACTTAATAGACTGTGAAGACTCTAAACGATTAGCATTGTTATACTCAATGGCACACAGAGGTTTTATAATAAAGCCCCACTTATTATAAAACCTCTGTGTGACTTAAATATTTTTCAGTATACCCACCACCCTAATCACATACCAATAACACGTTTGTTCTTATGTATAATGTGTAATATGTATTTAATATAATATTATTATATCATGTTCACTTGTTGTATCTATATTCATTATTCATACATATAATAAATCTAATATACAAATCATACTAATTACAATTTACAATATTACGTACCTATTTATATTATAAATTAAAAATCCACAGATTATAGTGTTCCAACTCCCAAATGCCATCAGGCACCCACCCCAAAAATAAGTGTGGCTTAAGCCACACTAGGTATAACGAGTGGGCGCTACTGGTAATACTAAATTGATAATTTGTACCAACGTAATAAGTAGATATACAAAAAAAAAGGAAAGAAAAATAATTGTGAATTAATTTGGTCCTTCCTGTTTGAAAATCTAGCCACGCTCTTAAGTTAATTAGTAAGTATACTGAATGACAGTGTTTGGAGTGAATACGCGAGTGAGGTGTTGACGATTCTCCACAATATAGGTATAATAATATGATGGATTGACGTATTGTAATACCTACTGTTTGTATGCAAGCCATAGAACATTTTTATAATGGTAAATTAATACTGTTACTTTATCATTCATAAATATTATGATTAGTATGCATATTTAATTAAAAATATGAACTTAGTTTTGAGGCAGAACAATTTGCACCATAGTTATTCTCAGTGCTACAGTTAGTCATTCCCCGGCGCTGCTAACAGCCAGATAGATTACCACACAACTTTAGTACCTAGCATTTTCCATGACTACACACATACACATACATTAAACTCATAGTTATTCTTAATTAAATAAAAAATCTAAAAAACCTACATGAAGGCCATAGCTATCGGGTCTTTCCTAAAATATGAACCAATTTATAAAAAAAATAATAATTACTTAGTATTATTCCAGCATACATTAAATAAATTGAACTCTTATACCGTTTTCTAAGTTTATATAACATGTTTATTTGTTACCTATTCATTCTTTTTATCATTTTAATTTTATATTCATAATTCATTACAAATTTTATAATTGTCTTTGTTTAATTGTATTAAATTAACACAAAATAAATAAATTGTTCATTTGCTAATTTTGTTTATTCTTGATATCTTAATCCTAGAATTATAAATTAAATTATTTAAACAAATTTGATCACATTATTTAACTGAATTAAAAATATCACAGAGATAATTTAAACATTTGAAGTAAATATTGATAATCCCAAGTTATTAATCAAAATCAAAACAATTTATAATTTATGCTCTACACAAAACTTTTTAAGACCATTGGGAAATACTAATTGCTTACAAAATAAAGCACAAATAAATAACAAACCAAAATGTCTTAAAAAAAAATTTGGCTATTAGGAACATAACAGTTGAGTTGGACAAAAGATAGAAGACAATGTACATTTCCTGTACTTACATTATTATACAACAATCTTCTATTATTAAACTTAAAATTTGAAACTAAAAGTGTATAATATTTTGAATTACTATTTAAAATTTAAAGTAATACTAAATAATGAATTTAGAATACTTTAATTCTAATACATTTAGAACAATAGCCAGTTTTTTTTAGATATTTTTTTCGATCAAAATTAAAAATGATTTAATACTAAAATAATTTGGTATAAAACAAAAATATTTGTTTATCAGCCCTTCTCATTTGTTTAGATTAGTATAAATATTGAACAAGATTATATGAATCTATTATTATTTCAATAACACAAAGATGCAGTCAAATTAAATTTAAAAAATAAAAAAATATACAAAAAATAGAATTATTTAAAACCTTATACATCAATATTCACTTTGTGGCTATTATTACAAAATACTGAAAATTATTTAACTCTACAACATTAATAGTAAAATTATAGTAAATTGAGGAGAAAAAATAACAATTGGATAAACACAAAAAGTAATAAAATATAACTATTTTATATTATATTGTTATGCCTATATTCTATTTATCATTTGGATTTCCAAACCGATCCATTGTTTTGACTTGAGTAGTTAAATCAATCTGTACTTTTTTTCTTAGATAAAATATTGGACAATCTCGACTAGTGCAAATGACTTCTTCATGTAAACTTCCTTGACAACGTTGACACTCAGTCCATAAACGGCAAAATTTTTCTTGTAAATCGTTGACTTTAGTACGTTCACGATAATATAGCTCACTTTGTTTGGGCAAACAATATTTGCACAGAGCATTTTTATCCTCATTAGCAGATAACACAGTTTTACATCCAAGACATATTTCTTTTTTTTTGGTAAAAGCTGACAACGCACTTACTTTTGATGTTACCATAGCTTTCTTGCGTGTATGATCACCTTTCAACAAAACCGATTCTGCTTTGTCACCAAGAATTGGAGAAAATATTCTAACTAAAGGTTTAGAAAGTTGATTTTCTAAATAATAGTTGAAATCAATAGGAATATTGTTCTCCAGAACGAATATTGGATCTTCTGCACGTTGATATGCTGGTGTACCTTTTGTACCTGTAGTTAAAACATATGGTACACGATCACCCAATTTTGGTGCATTCCCAGGATCTCTTTTTTTCATTTTTAATGATAACTCTACATGAGCTTGTTTGGCTGCATAGTCAGATTTGCTCAGCTCTTTAGTGATTATTAACTGTGATATATCAATTCTATTACATAACAGATCACCAATGACTTCTTTTGCATAGGCAACTGCTCCATCAGGATCTCTATCAATAAGCAGCTTTTGCAAACAGGTATTAATCATATTAGATACCAATGGTGAATTATCTCTGCGTACAGTCTCTAATCCTTTACAGTCCATCTTGTCATACTTGTCAGGACGTGTAAAATAAAGACCCGCATAACGTTTTTTATTAATTAATAAATATGGAAAATACACTTTTTCAAAATCTAACTTTATAGGACTGATAAATTTTGTTGTTACATACTCAGCTGCTTCACGCCCTAAGTCCATTGCTTCCTCAATAGTTTTTACTCCAAATTTTACCATAACTGAATCGGTGTCTCCATAAATAACAACAGCATCATGTTCATAACCATTTGCAATGCAATATTTTTGCTCAACCTCTTGCTTAGTACGTTCAATCATCGTTCTACCATATGAAGTAACACTGGTTGATATTTCCAAGCATGGTAACTTACCAACTTGTGCACCAGTAAATCCATACACTGAGTTAGCACTTATTTTCAATGCTAATTGTCTACCATCCAAAACTTTTTTTTTGAAAGGATCAGTCTCAGATTTTAAATCTGTTTTGGCTTTTTTACGTGCAGATAATAGATTTTCTAGAATTTCTGGTAGTAATCCTTTGCGCTTGGAACTTGATAAAAAGTAACTACCAGATGGAGTTTTCTTATAATCATTTTCAGACAAATTTAAAAGGTTAATGGTTTTTTGATTCAACAGTGTAGTATAACATAAATTATGTGCCATCATAATACTTGGATACAGAGAAGTGAAATCTAATGTTGCAATTGGATCAGCATAATAACCTTTTATAGGTTCTATTACAGTAGCTCCTTCGAATTGTTCATCTTGCATACCACTATTCATTGTAGGCATAATATAATTTTTTTCTTGGGCAAGACGAAGTAATTGAGATACAACTTTAGCCTGTTGACCTCCAGTCACAAGACTACCCAATGGAACACCAGTCACTCTTGCCATTTCCATATAATTAATCAATGACATTAGTTTGTCTAAAAGTTTTAATGGAAGAAATGCATCCTTTAAACAGTAAACTGCCAGGCGACGTCTTGTTTGTGGGGTACCATTTTGTAAATCTGTTATAATACTATGATGAACGTCTTCTTTTTGTTCTTGTAAGAAATGATAACTGACAGAATTTAATGAATATGATCGTAACTTATAGTCTCGTACTAAAACTAAATACAAATCGAAAGGAACTCTTCCATCAATATTAATACTTTTATTTTCTCTTCTGCCCATTTGTTTACTTTGGATTACTTGTTCTCTTATAACAGATTGTATGTCTTTAATACGTCCCAAGAAATTAAAATTTTTGGCATGTAAATGTTTAGCACGATTAAGTAAGTAAGGTAAATCAAAATTATTTATGTTATATCCAGTAATAATATCTGGATCACATTCACGCACAAATGCAGCCCATTTTTCAAGCATAACATTTTCTTTTTCACAGCTTATAACTTGACTACCAACTATTGGAGCACATGTGTTTAATGTAAAGACATTTCTAATTAATCTTTTATTTTCTACTTGTACCATATTAGCTATTTGTATAACAGGATCTTTGTCTGCCTCAGGGAATATACCTTTACGACCAGCACATTCAATATCAAAGCTAAGAATACGGAAAGGAGCAACTTTACTCCATTCCCCCTCTGGAGAATGAGCAATCATTTTTTGCCAGTCAACATCTACTTCTAACTGACATCTAGAATGTATTTTTCGGTTAGAATTTAATGCACGTTTAGTATAAGAGCCGGCAGGAAGTTCAATCCAGCTGCAACCAACAATTTTTAAATCTACCATAAAGCGCATATCATAATCAACGTTAGTCTCAAACATT
Organism: Chaitophorus viminalis; assembly: GCA_025469195.1. Taxonomy (NCBI): domain Eukaryota; kingdom Metazoa; phylum Arthropoda; class Insecta; order Hemiptera; family Aphididae; genus Chaitophorus; species Chaitophorus viminalis. The sequence continues at coordinate 44,978 of JAIPRK010000078.1, forward strand.
CTATAATGATGTTCAGAAAATGTAGGAAATACTTGTTCTTTTTCTAAAAGCCTTTTAGCAGCAGGTACTAATTTTGGTAAAGCCATAGTTATTTTTAAATATTTTTCAAATTCTTCACCATGATAGCCATAAAGATTCATTTTTTGAACGATTTCAACCATCAAAACAGCATCCTGTACTCTATTTTGATTTCCACGCATATCACTTACAACAATTGCATTTAAACGGCTTTTAAATTCTTTACAATGCTCAGGACCAAAACCTTCAGGTGCAGTGGTATAGAAATATGGAGAAAACCCATGTACATTACAGCATACAGAATTACCTTCTATAGTTATTCCAAACATTCGAGTAACAGGAACTAATCCAGTTTGTGCACCACTCATTCCTTTAATTGGTTCACCAATATAATTGTCTATTGTAAGTTGTTGAAAAGCTAAGCTATCAGTAGCTGGGTTAATCTCTTTTAAAGCAGGTCTGCCCCACATAGCACTGACATTTTCTTGATCAGGGCCCTCGCCCAATACATCTGGTGATGATTCAAATTCTTTGTCCATTTCCTCCATAACAGCGAGATCATTCTCAAACATGGATTGTTCATTGTCTTCATCTTCACCTTTAAATTTTTTATAAACATTTCTGGACTTATCCGATGAATTTGTTCTTTTCTTATTAAACATTTTTCTTGAAGTTTTAAACAAGTCTGCAATAAAAACAAATTCAACAATAGGTTTTACTGAGTTACAAAAAAAAAAAAAAAAATTATACAAAACAATTAAAAGTACTAATTTTGTTTAACCAAGGTAATGATCAAGATATCTATAGTGGAAGAATAATTTCAATATAATTACAAGTATGAGGATGTTAATGAGATTTTTAAAAATCACAAAGTACATATTTGTTAAAAATCTAAAATAAGGGTTTAGTTATTTTTAAATGTAACAATAAAAAAGTTCTAGAGTATGACAGTAGTTGTTTTAAAACATAATATTTAAGAATCATAAATGTGTTTACATTTTTAAATACAAATCAACTTAATTGTAAATACAATTCAATTATAAATTTGACTACCTAATAAATTTCAACTATGCGCCTAATTAAAAGTATATAATGCTCATGTTCATATGAAATAAACTAGGTTAGGTTAACATTATTAAAACAATAGACTAAATTATTATTCAATTATCAATCAGAATGAACTGTATTTTGAAAAATCATATCCATTAAATTGTAACTAATTAATTGACTAATAGTCAATAAAACTAAAAATACTTGCAAACCATATGGTATAGTTATCATTAAAAATGTATATAAATTGGTTTGAAATATATCATTTTAAATTAATAAATTAAAATTGTCTGTGAATTTAATGAAATAACACATATAAATTAAGAGATTAAATGAAAATATTAAAAAAAAAAATATGAAGACTTGCTTAATTCTATGAATCACAATTAGATAATATTAAACTCATTATTGAGTTAACATATAATTTATCTATTCATTTTATGATAATAAAGGAAACAATTTTTTTAATAAACTTTTTGAAAAAAATAAAATTATAATTCTAAGTACAATAATTTGTACTATAGAAACTAAAGTAGAATAAAAGTGTGAAATTGTTCTTCTTACAGGTATAAATCAACTTATACAGTATACAGTAATAATCTTTAATAAAATCCAAGGTTAAATAAAATGTTTCAATTAGTTTATACTAACCTGTATTGTAAATTATTAAATTGTGCCGCTTGATTTATATTATCATTCACAAAATTGTTGATGTCAGTTAACATGGCATATCCCAAATATAACTTGATGGCATACAAAACTGAAAATTCATGACAATTAAATTAGAAAGCAACATAGTAGTACTTACATAAAAAATTATATTTTTAAATAATAGGTAACTTATAGTATACACTAAGTATAATATACATTATACATACTAAGTTGTTGACACTGTACTCGTGTTGTTTAGCTATGGAACGGAAAAACGTTATTAATTATTATAGACGACGACTGACGAAGTGACGAGTGATGTGTGTTGTGTTCACCCGGTTCACCGATCAATGAGCCGTCGTCACTCGTAGCTCCGTTAATTAGATTAATAACGATTGATGAACATTAAGGTATCAAATTCTAAAGTTCAAGTTTTACTGCAGAACTGGAGGGGGAGAATTAATCAATGAGATATTTGGATATCGGATGACTATTGTCAGTTCTGTAACCCGACCTGTCGACTACATAAAATTATAAAAAAAACTTATAATAACTATAATATATTATAATAACAGAATACATAATACATCAACATCATTAAAGTAGAACTATACAAGTATACAACAAACAACACGGTGAACAGAAGGAACAACTAAATAACCTAGGAAAGAAGCGGGAAAAACGTTGATAACAGCGGTTGATAATGGCTCTTGGGTCTTAGAGAAAAAAAACGATTTCCGTAATATTGGTAATACCTATTTACTTAATTACTTTTGTTTTGTGTTAAGACTGTTGGGAACCAAATGGCGTCAATGGGGTTTTGAAATTCTAAATACAATAATATCGTGAAATTTAAGCCCAGTTTAAATTATGTTTCATGTCTCCTCTAAATATTATAATAAGTTAAAATTAAAGTTTTTTTTCGATAATAAAGGATATTATATACGTATTAATTCATTTGCTCAATGTATTTTATACTCATAAGTATACACAGTGGCGTAGCTAGGGTTATGTAATAAGGTTTTTGTATGAATTAATCTACTAGTTTTCAGTTTTTTTTTTTATGTATAATACTCAAAACTCAATGATTTGGCACATTCTTATTGAGCCATCCAGAAAACAGATTCAGTGATGTATATAGAAAATAAAAAAATATTAATTAATTATTAAAGGTGCATTATATTATGAGTTATAATATTTTACTTTTAATTTACATCAAACGTAATTTTCTTGTTTTCACTGATAATTTATTCAAAACGTCTTATTATTTCCGTATGTATATTCAAAACTTCTAAGCCATATAATCTATCATCTTTACTATTTGTGCACCGCAAATACTTACGTTTTCAACCTTTTCATAATAGAAAAAGACCTTTCATTGTTAGCGTAGTAACAGGGAGTTTGGCTGAAATTTGGAGCAATTTAAAAGTCGATGGAAAAATTATCTCATTATTAGAGCTCGGGTTGCAATGCATTAGCATCTTTTTTTTGAAATGTCTTAATCGATGCTTTCCAACTTTCGAAGCTACAAATGTGTTTTAAATACTTCGTGTGTAGAATACAACATTTTTTTTTGTATTTTACTATTTTAGTGAATCTTATACTTTTTAGGGCATTCATTTACGTTTTTAATTTTTTTGTTCTAGGAAGCAAAGAAATTTCAATATTTAAAATATCACATTTAGATTTAACTTCATAATCTTCATATAATATAGCTTTAAATTGGTATATCATAGTAAATTATGATATTAATTAAAATTAGCTATTTTAGTTTTTGGTTAGATAAATAATAATATTTTTTACTTTATGTGTAATTATGCATTATTTTCCTAAAATAGTATGACAAAAAAAAAAAAAAAATTTTTACACTAATATTAAGGAAGAACACATTAATATAAATATATTTATAAGGTTAAAACATATGAAAAATAGATGGGGGGGAGTAAAATAACCAAAACCCCCAATGGCTACGCCACTGCTTGGCCATGAACTTCAAAAACGACTGGTCGAGGATTGTTTATTTTTTGGCATAACAAAATCAAAATAATATTATATCAACATATTCTAATTAATAAATAATTATAAAATAATAATAGGGGAATAGTTAAAAAATTTATTAATTAATTGGTGAATGACCATTGTATACACGCGAACCGCGGTTACTTACTGGATAGATCTTTCAAGTTTCAAGTATAAACTATTAAACTATTTGTAGGTATATAATAAATATTGTTGTTATTAAATGTTAGTTTTATGTAACCGTATTTACTATTTATGAAAATTGATATGAATGTTTTTGAATCATGACGTTTATCACGGCCTACGAGGTTTCAGTTTTATTTATTTGTATTTGTTAATTAACTTATTATATACCCCAAAGCGCATATTATAAATTATTATTACATTCGCTGACCGTCGTTCAGAATCAGTACTTAGTCTGTCTATTGTTATTTGTTAATTATTATAGTTATTACTTTATTACTTAATTGTTATTATTTATTAGTTATTAATGTTATTATTCTATTGTTTTGTACTTACAATTACAAATAATTATTTAATTATTACTTTCAATACATATTTATTTTTTTTGTATATTATCAATAATCATATTTTATATTTATATTAGGTTTCAAAATGATTAAAGTAAATTAAAGTAAATTAATGGTAAAGATAAATAAATCTTAAGTTGGAACTGTTGGTAGATAAAAATTGTTTCTCTCAAAATTGTGAAATTATAATTTATAAGTATAACTCTTATGATACCTATGTTAAAACCAGTTGTGTTAATACTTTAAAAGAAATAATTCCTAACATGTTTACAATGATACCGATAAAAAGATTGCTCTGACATTACCTGTAATTTACCTGTATATACAGGCTGTAAAGTATAATAGTTATTCTGAGAAGTGCGAAAGGAGTTTTCTTGTAATAATAAGAATAAAAGTATAGGTAGTCAAAGACTTAAATGTTATAAAGCTGATTTTCCAATACGATATTACAGCACATTGAAAAAGATTTATCCTATAAAGGTAGTTTATTAAATCGCGATGAAAAAATGTTACAATAGTTTTCAGTACAAAAATAAAACAGAAGTGTTACGTTAAAATAGTGATAAATGATAATACTTTTTATCATCAATAAAGTTGGTAATTTTTCTTGTTAAAATAGTGGTTGTATGATATTGTTTAATTATTATTATTTATAATTAAATAAATGTATTTTATGTGTTCATCAATTTAATAACTATAAATTATTGTATTAGTAAATGTATCTGTGTAGTCGTTGTGAGTGTGGGGACAAAACCCCTACGTGGTTACGTCTATGTTTGATATACTGTAGAAAATTTAAGTGGCTGTAGCCCATAAGCGCAAAATATGACCCAAACGTAAATTACCTTTTTCATAACCCATGAGTGCAAATTAGTTTTATAAAAAAAAGTGTACCTATTTTAATAAAATCATATAGTTATTAATATACTATGCTATTCGTGATTATAAAATGTGTATTTAAGTATAGAAATATATAAATAATTATAAAAATTGTATTTAATTTAATAGCAACAACTATAATAGATGTTTGGTTTAAGATTAAGAAAAAAAAAAAAAAAAAATTAAGTAAGTACCTATCTTAATTAAATTTGAAGCCCACAGTTTTTAAGTAATCCAATCTTGAAATATTTTTTTCTATGTATAAGTTCCATGCTTTTATATTGGAGTTGACTTTAGAGCTGGACAGCTGGTAATACCACTTCTAAGGTAGTAAGGTACAAAAGCACAAATTCGTTTTGCGCTTTCGGGCTATCGAAAAAAATTGACCTTTTGCGCTTTTGGGCTTCACCGATTTAAGTCCCCACTAATATTGAGTCAATATCCACCTATGCTGAGTCCGTTGACCGTTAGTCACTATACCTAGGAAATAGGAGGCAGACCGTAAGCCCGTAACTGTAGACATTGGCATTGAAAATGTTTTGGAGTGTTTTCGTGTAATACACTGTTAACGGACCAAATGACTTAAATGAGTTTAAATTATTTTATTAAATACAATTTAAAACGTTTTCGCGATGTAGTGAAAACTGAGAGCAATATTTTGAATACCGACGACCGCCGAACTACCCTCAGCAAGAACGGTTTTTATTCCATGAACGACCAACGACGCCGTCTAGAATGTTCTCGAACATCACTCCCTCCCATGCCCCACCCAACCAATACAAACAACGAGGGTATCTGACTTATTGAATTTTCTGTCCGTCCTCATTTCCAATCTCGGCATTCGTTTCGTTAGTCTGCTGTTTCATCCGAGTACTGAGTTTACTACTTAATATTGCTTACTGTCCAATTGTGCAAGCACTTCTGAATTCTAACCAACGAACAACGTGTAAGCACATTATCGTCACAATCTGCAACCGCTGCAATCTTGGTAAGTTTTCTAAGTTTTTATTATTTCTGAAGTAAACGCTATTCTGATGTTTCAGTATTTTTAATGTTTTCTTGTGGGACTGTTAACGTTAAATAGGCCGTTTTGCCGTTTTCGATACGTTTTATTAAGATACACCTTGAGCACTTGGCCATTTACTGTAATTCGTCTTAGCGCTCCAAAAACTGTTAACTAATATTATTTATTTCTAAATCTGAGCTGCTCGAATTTTGATTGGTTATATTCATTACGGTCAATACGTTTTATTATATTGATCCTTGTACGTTCTTGTTGTATTCTTTGCCTACATTTTTCGAATTATTTTCCGCATCTAAGAGATATTTCATATCTGGAAGTCCTCCGCGACTTCGCATAATATGTAACTACCTAATCTCATTATTAGTACCTATTTGTCTAACTAATTATCTAATTGATATTATATAGGTTTGTGTGCATACCTATATATATATATTTATGTGCAACATTAAGCGCTTATGGTTGGACATTTGCATCTTTTTTAGGTCGGTTGTATTGATATTTTTTTTCCATGGATCTTATTTGTTATTAATCAGTACTTAACATAAAAATAGTGTATTTTTATTTATAAAAGTATTTAAAATATTTAACTAATCTTCCAATATAATACATTTTTCCTACATATTTTCTTAATGCAATAGCTAAAAAAAAGTGCAAGGTTGACTTCTAACATGAACTCAAATTAATTAGCTAGGTATTCATTCAAAGATCAATTATTTGTAATTCATACATACAATAAGTCTTGTTTTATTCATAAGTTTTTATATTACCTGTTTAATCTAAAGATTATTCTTTATGACTTAACTTTTATGTAAAATATACTTGATATATATACATACCTACTATTGTAGAATATATTTTATTTTCTTAAATAAAATATATTATTTTATTTTTAGTTGGGGAGATTTCATAAACAATATATTCAGTATAATAATTAGTTCTCGTTTTTAGGAAATATTATTTTTGACTCTAAATGTTAAAGCATTTTAAAATTCTTCAATATTGTTTTTATTTACATTTTATATATTACCTAGTACATTTATTGAACTTCTTAATATAAGAAAGATAAATAAAAAATATGATTTTAATGTACACATACATTTTATAAATAAACATCGGTTTGCATAATATGTGTATGAAATATAATTACCTATGTTTGTTATTGGTGTATAACTTAACAGATAACTAATTGTATATAAAAAAGTGAGAACAGTTAGGATTTTTCTATCTTTCTGAGATATTGAGGAATGTTTTACTGTTCTTTTGATATCTTATGATGGTTATCTAAGTAAAAATTTTAAAGGTTAACATTATACTCAATTTGAAATACATTATTATATATGAAATCAGAAATATATTATTTTACCTTCGTGTTAATGCATTTTATTGTTTACAGAATTTATCAAGAAATAAGTTCCTAATATTTAATTTACTATACTATCAGTATAAATCAAAATGGCCAAGACCCCAGCTGTTGGTATTGATTTAGGTACAACCTACTCTTGTGTGGGTGTTTTCCAACACGGCAAAGTAGAAATCATTGCCAACGATCAAGGAAATCGTACTACACCCAGCTATGTTGGTTTTACTGACACTGAACGTCTTATTGGTGACGCTGCTAAAAACCAGGTTGCCATGAATCCAAACAACACAATTTTTGGTAATTAAATTTTATTTGATATTCATGTAGGTTTAAAATATAAATATATTTTTATATTTTAGATGCCAAGCGTTTGATTGGAAGACGTTTTGAAGACTCTACTGTCCAAGCTGATATGAAACATTGGCCTTTTGAAGTAATTAGTGATGGTGGTAAACCTAAGATCAAAATCTCATATAAAGGAGAAAACAAAATTTTCTCTCCTGAAGAGGTAATTATTCATAGTACCTATTCAACTTTTCTTATACCTACCTTCATTTTTTTAAATACTAATATTAGAAAAAGCTAACAGATTACTTATACTTTATATTGCTTTTATAGGTGTCATCCATGGTTTTAACTAAGATGAAAGAAACTGCTGAAGCCTACTTGGGAAAAACTGTAACAAATGCTGTTATTACTGTACCTGCTTATTTTAATGACTCACAACGTCAGGCTACCAAGGACTCTGGTACCATTTCTGGTTTGAATGTTATGCGTATTATCAATGAACCTACAGCTGCCGCCATTGCATATGGTCTAGACAAGAAAACATCTGGAGAACGTAACGTTCTCATTTTTGATTTGGGTGGTGGTACTTTTGATGTATCCATATTAACTATCGAGGATGGGATATTTGAAGTAAAATCTACTGCTGGAGATACTCATTTGGGAGGTGAAGATTTTGACAACAGAATGGTAAATCACTTTGTTCAAGAATTCAAACGCAAGTACAAGAAGGATGTAACTTCCAACAAGAGAGCTTTAAGACGTTTGAGAACTGCCTGTGAACGTGCCAAGCGTACTCTTTCTTCATCCACCCAAGCCAGCATTGAAATCGATTCTTTGTTTGAAGGAATTGACTTCTACACCTCTATTACTCGTGCTCGTTTTGAAGAATTGAATGCTGACCTTTTCCGTAGCACCATGGAACCTGTTGAGAAATCTCTGCGAGATGCTAAGATCGACAAATCTGCCATTAACGATATTGTATTAGTTGGTGGTTCTACCCGTATCCCCAAAGTACAGAAGTTATTGCAAGATTTCTTCAATGGCAAAGAACTGAACAAGTCTATTAATCCTGATGAGGCTGTTGCTTATGGTGCTGCAGTACAAGCAGCTATTTTACATGGAGATAAGTCTGAAGAAGTACAAGATCTTTTGTTGCTTGATGTCACTCCTCTGTCATTAGGTATTGAAACTGCTGGTGGTGTGATGACTGCCCTCATCAAACGTAACACAACTATCCCAACTAAACAAACCCAGACTTTTACCACCTACTCTGATAATCAACCTGGTGTATTGATCCAAGTATATGAAGGAGAGCGTGCCATGACAAAAGACAACAATTTGTTAGGAAAATTTGAGCTGACTGCTATTCCTCCTGCACCTCGTGGAGTTCCACAAATTGAGGTTACTTTTGATATTGATGCTAATGGTATTTTAAATGTAAGTGCCATTGAAAAGTCTACCAACAAAGAAAACAAGATAACTATCACCAATGATAAGGGACGTTTGAGCAAGGAAGATATTGAGCGTATGGTGAATGATGCTGAAAAATACAAGAATGAAGATGAAAAACAAAAGAATGTCATTGCTGCCAAGAACGGTTTGGAATCTTACTGCTTTAACATGAAAAGCACAATGGAAGATGAAAAAATCAAAGACAAAATCCCTGACACTGATAAAACCTTGATTATGGATAAAGTTAATGATACTATTAAATGGTTGGATGCTAATCAACTGGCTGACAAAGAAGAATATGAACACAAACAAAAAGAACTGGAAGCTATTTGCAATCCCATCATTACTAAATTGTATGCTGGTGCTGGTGGAGCTGGTATGCCCGGTGGTATGCCAGGTTTCCCTGGTGGTGATCCTGGTGCAGGTACTCCTGGTGCAGGTTCTGGTGCTGGTCCAACTATTGAAGAAGTTGATTAATTAATTAAATTATAATTTGCACATTCCTCAAGTTACATTAAATACTTTACTGTATCTTATCAATCACATTAAAAGTTTTTTGTTATTACATAAAAATAAAAAAAAATTTTGCAGATTTAATTTGCTTATTTTTTATTTATATTCTTTATATTACATATTGTTTTTATTATGAATAATATAATAACACAAACATTATTAAAGTTTATGTTTAGAGGTCGAATTTATATGATTTTACATAATTGTTTCTAGTCTATGCAGTTAAATGGGAGTGAGAAATCATGATTCATAAGACAGAATTCATAGGAAAAAAATTATTTTGCATAATAAAGTATATTTTAGGAGTTACGGAATATTTAACATGTTAGAGAATACTTGAAAATATTTTTGTAATATCAGCATATAATAAACATATTTCATGTACATCAGCACTTTGATTAATTCAAAATGATTAATTTCTGGATTTTTATAAAAAATAATCTCCAGGTATTTCTTATTGATTGCAATAACACATCGAACAATATATAGTTATTAATTGTTATTGTAAAATTAATTAATTAATATATTTAAAACCAAGTTTTTTTTTTCATATTAAAAGAATATTTTACATATATAAGGCCATAACGCATCATTTATTGGGTATTTTAAAAGAATATTAAGAGAATATAAATCCAACCTCTAGTTATGTATTTTGATATATTACACATTGTAAAATCACTAAATCTGTAATAGTGTATAAACCAGGATCTTATGATTTAGATTAATAACAAATATAAAATACAGCATCAGGCTTCTGCAGTGTTATGATTTGTCAAATACAATTATTATAATCTATATTTTATCATGGACGGTGATGAGCAATAGGGTTGTTAGTTTGGTTGTATATACCTTACCTATTTATATGGAATACTTATTATTCCTAATTAACCTTTTTTAATTTATTAAAATAATATAAATATATTCCTTACCTTGATATAGAAAAGTGTAAGTTTCCTGACTTTTACTTAGACTATGGGATGAAAGTCTACAGAATGCATACCATAAGCAAGTTAAAAGAAAGGAGATGAATGTACTCAAGTGAAAATAGCTAATAGTCACTTGATATGATTTAACCAACAACACTTACACTTTATAAAATAACACTGTTGGGCATGGTTAACCGGAGCCTAAGTCTGTATTTGGACTGAAGTGAAGTTTCATTGGTCACAGGGATATTTATAGTATTATACAGTATTGCTGTTGTTTATTCAACTAAATATTAATATTGAATAATATGTTGTTAGTTACATGGTACATTTTTTACAGCATTTTAATAGATGTGTTATGATAATCTTTGAGATTTGAGATGTAATAATGTAAATATCATTACACTCTATTGATGAAAAGAGGTTAAGCAAACATTTAAATTTAAAATTAATAATTAATAATTTTAAATTATGCCTTTGTTCTGACCATTATTAATTTTTTTTAATTAAACTTTGTTAATTTAAGTGTTATGTTAGGTTTAACTAGAGGATTAAACCCTGCCAACCAAATGGTCATATAATTTACTGTAGTATGTATAATTTTCTGGTAACTAATATAAAAAGTATCTCACAATTGATTATGATTGAGAGTGTTAAGAACTCATTTTTATTTTTCATTAACTTTCATGAAAACATTTTACAATGTTCTACATCAATATTTTGAAATTAAACTATTGATATAATATTTTTAATTCTATACTCAAACTATTTTTTCTTTGACTATTAAATATAAAATAAAGGTAGGTATTTTATTTTTTATTGAACTTTAAAACTTAACTTTAATTATTAGTGACATTAATATTCCTAAAATAATGTGAAAGTTAAATGTTAGACTTCAGTGTTTATTTTTATTTGGGTATTGGAATATGTCAAATAAAATTGTATATGTCAAAAGTGACCAAGTATAAGTATCTATAATACTTAATCAAATACATAATTTAGTCAATGAAAATTGTTAATGTAAAAATATATATATATATAAATAATACATTAATTGAAGAGTAATTAAATTTGTACCTTAACAAATAAAGCAGAATATATAACATGTATATGTAACCAGGGGTTAAATTTTGAAAAATACTTTCTTATTGCACATTTATAGTGTTAGTGGAATCACTATGTCAAATTTCATGTTCATACAATTTGTCGTTTTTGATATATAGCGATGATCAGTGAGTCAGTGGTATTTGGCTTTTATGTTATAGATTAGGTACATATAATAAAATGTACCTACACATTATTACCAACATATGTACATTTTATAATACGTAATTTATAATATAAAAGCCAAATACCACTGACTCACTGATCATGGGTATATATCAAAAACGACGTTTTAAGGTAACTGCATTAAGTTTTATTGTTATATTTCTATTAAATTACCAACTTTAATAAAGCAATTAAAATTAGATTATTTTAATCAATATTACTACTCATAAAACATTTTAAAGTAGGATAGGAAAAAAAACATTAGTACGTTATTTTTGCAAAAATTTATCTTCATCTACAACTGAATACTTAATGTATTTAAAAATGACGTAAGATGGTATTTGTACTGAGAAACTGAGATAAAAATGTATCAAAATGTAAGATCGTTGCGAGCGATTTTTTTCAGATTTATAGGCAGAACGAAATATTCACTTTTTTACAAAAATAATATAATGACTCCTTTTGGGTTTGGGCCATTTATTATTGTAGAATACTAGGCCGCATACCTCCCAGTCCATCCCTGATTACAACTTTTAACATGGGTGCCGTTATTCACATTCATAATTCATTTACTCATATTACAGGCAAATTAATCTCCGGGCAACGAAGGTTTTTATTATTATATTATTATTATTATTATTATTATTATTATTATTATTATATGTGTTATAATAATAATATTCCATAATGTTATAATTTGCAATTTATTGTGTTCTGTATGTAACTATGGATGTCTGTAGGACTGATATTTAAATATTGTCAATTCATTAAAAAGAATATTAAAACCTACTTACAGTCTGTACTACATTATGTCAGCTCTATATTATAAATTATAATAAAAGTTAAAACGTATAATAAAGTTATGCTTTTGCTGGAATATGTACATTTTTGTCGCGATTGCGTTGTTGATTCATGTAAAAGACATATGGTCAAAGGCCATGCAATTTGAAGAGCCACGAGCCAACATGGCCACGACGAATATGAGGGAGTCATACTTCTGGTATATAAACAACTTTGAACGATGTTACCTGTGGTCAAGAACGTTGCCGTACCGTGAACGCTTGGAATATTTGATTACTTTGCGTCGGAAAGTAATCATGTTTTTCATAATATTTTACGACTACCTACTCGATTGTGCTCATCAGTTATCACTAATTTACAAACCTACGTACCTATCCTACCGAACCGTATGTGAAAGTGAAAATATTGTTCCAGATTTTAGATGTGACTCATCAATGGGCTGAAGTATACAAGGAATATCAGATGCCTTTCAAAGAGTCGCCGGAGAAGAAATTGATCCGTTTTTTCTGGGAACCAATTGTTTTTGGTTTCGTTATTTGGTTCGGATCGTTCTTCATAATTATCATAGCACTGGCCATGAATGCCAAGAAATCCAGGGGCTGATTTGGGATACTACAAAAAAAAAAAAAAATGAAATAATGATATAACACAGCTGCTTGACTTAGTTTTAGCAAATGTCATTTCATATAGAATATATTGTTTTTTTTCAAGAAAAATCATATATATTCATCAGATATGGGTGATATATGTTTATTTACAAATTGTGTACAATTTTACTTCTATACAATTAAATAAATAGATTTGAAATTGAAACAATTACAACGATTATAACGATATATTGTCTGTTGTTAAAAATAAGAAAATATGATTTAGAAAAACTGTAAATTGTGTAAACATGATGTAAACATTTCGCAGGTGAATTGTTTATAGGTACTCATTGTTTTCACCAAGACCGACAACATATTGTAGCTGTTTATCATGCCCTAAAACTATTTTCACTTCGTCAAAATAAGTAAAAACTTTTTATCATTATTACTATAAAAAATAAGCAAGAGAAAAATTATAAGTTGATGATCTTTTTACCGATGCTTTCAACTTTAATTGAATTGCATTATTCATACTCGTTGCGAGGTAAACTAACATTATAAATTTCATATTCATTGTTGTCTAATCGTAAAAACATATCCAAAAGCTGATTAATTCACTGTATGTAATAGGTAGGTATACATTTCAAGTAATTTTAAACAAAACAAATACTAGAGGTAGGTAGTAACGACTAACAATGATATTATTTTAATTTTAAGATTCTTGTATTGTATCAAATAAATTATAATACTTATACAAATAATCAAAAACAAAAATAGAAAACTATAACTATATATTCTATGGTTGTTAAATATAAAAATAAAATAATTTATTATTATAAATTTAACATTATACATTAAAATAATACACAGAATAATTAAAGAAAACTGATACCTGTGATATGAGTAGAATAACTATTGGCAAAATGATTTCCTTATTTTTGTTTTTGTAATATTATATCACTATGATTTATTCCTATATTTTTAATTCTTTTATTAAATCAAAATAAACTATGATGGAAAAACAAATAGTTATAATTAATTACGAAAAATGTCTACATATATTAATTAATTAGTGTTTAAATTATCTAGTATAGATCTAGTTAGGGATTTTCGTTTTTGTTACCGGATGTTTTTACCATGACAGAAATAATGTTAAAGCAAGTTGTCATAATCTAAAATTAAATGAAAATATTGTTTTAAAGTAATCGATACATTTATGTTACTATTATTATTTTTATTTTTATACTACTAAAATGAGTGATTACGTTTGCAAATAGCTGTAAATTTATGAGTTTTTTGGGTGAAGCTTTAATTTGTATATGAATGTCATGAATAGGATCGTTCATCCGCATCGCAAGTTATAGTAACTTCTTTTCTTTTCTACCCATGTTCATCCAATTACTTGAATACATTCCAATATTGACAGATTCCCTCTGCCTAAAGAAGCAAATATTAATGAATAAAGTCTAAATATTTTTGGTATAATTTATTTACTTTGTTGTTCATGTTTTCAAATAAATTACAGTACAAATATAGCTGCAAACACAGATAGATATCTGATAATCCAACTTTAAGTAAGTTGACATGCAAAGACAATCCCGACGAAGAGTAAAGCTATCAACATTATACATTTGTCGTTTTAAAATAAATAGAAAATTTCAAAGTTACGTGTATTATGTATAAAATATTATAAGTTTCCTTTAAATATTTACCAAAATGAATGCAAGTGTCAATATTATAACGGTACTTGAACTAATTGCAACGTTCGCCAAACCGATAGACAACGCAACTTCATAATACGATTTGAGTTTTCTAGAAAAATATCACATAGAACTTTTCGTACACAGTATGACCACAAGTAATTAAGTATCTATTTGTAAGATAATAATCTTATGATTAAAAGTTCTTTTATTATCATTTTTCATTTAAATCGAATTATTCTACGTATTCGAATCAAATTAAATTTTTAAAAAGACGTTTGTATCTGTATAATATTTTTTCAAAGTATTAATAATTTGTATTAAATATTTATTGCTAATGGACTGAGAACATTGCGAGTTTTCTCTTACTGCATTTATTATACAGTCTTGATTTTATGATTTTAAGATATATATAATAATATTGTGTAAAATTGGTTAAATACGTGAAAATGCAAAAAGCGTTCTATATTGTAATCGTGTTGTAAATATTGAATTTTATTACACTCACAGAATTAGTTTTAGCTGATCCGATAAAACTGATTTTAAATTTTCATAAATTGATTCATTGTCGTTATCTGAAAATTTAATTGCAATTAGAAATTAATATTTTAATGATTTTTTTATTAATAGTTATTTAGTAAAATGTACTAATTAATAATTATAAAACTTCAGGTAGTTAAATGGTTGAGTAATTAAATAAAGGATTTTGTGTTTATAATAATTTATTAGATACATAAACAGAGTGATGTATTAAACATTAAATATTATAATGTTTTATATAGATATTCTTAGCGGTTCCTAAACTGTGAGGCGCTTCTCTTCTGCTCTTAACTGAGTATTTAACCGGAGGAGGCACGGAAAAAAATTATATTCGTTTATTATTAAACCACGTTGTCCTAAAAGTTAAATGTTTAAATATTTAAATAATAATAAATAGTTAAATAATCATTGTTACCAGTGGTTTCTTTTTTAATTTCTTTTATTCGTAGAGGGACTTTTTAGAGAAACTTTTATGAAAAACGTTTGGGAACCGCTGTTCTAATCGTCATTATAATTTATTTTGTCAAACATATTAAAAAAAAATACTGAATTAGTATTACATAAATAATACCTATTTGTAGTCTATCTCGTCGATCTTCAATTTTGAGATCCTTGAAAGCATGGTAAATTACTTCATACTGAGCAATTATAATCCAACCATAAGACAATATATATATATCGATCATCAAATTACAGTAAAGCAAAAAAAACTCCGCATATTGTTTCTAATACGTTAAATATAACATAATACTGGTTGTATGTATGTATATCAACTGGGAACGGCATGTTTATCACATTTGGGAAGCGATGATCCGGACCGAACAAGTGGCCCAGATAAGCAAAAATCATCAGAAAATGCAATAAAAGTTGGTATACTTATTAATTGTGTTTCGATGAGCATACAATATCTTATTGTTTTTACGGCACTGGTTACTTATCATCAGGGCCTGATTAAGGAGTTGGTCACCAGTAGGCTAGGGTTGATTTGGCGCCCCTACGAATGATCGGAGTGGATGGAGGGTAAGAGGAGGATTAAGAAAACGTATAGACAACAGACTTTTAGATTCTAAACGGAGTGATGGAATCTATTGATTTTACAATGATGTGTATTTTTTGACGACACCTTTCTTGGCAGTAAAAATGTTTCGATTTGCTTAAACAGCAACTTTTCTGAAAGAAAAGTGAATGCAGATGGTACTTGGGCAAAAATCCAACATTTTTAATACTTTTTGAAAAAATCGAAAAAAACTATATAAAAATTACGAAAAAACGGGAAATTTTACGCAAAAGCTCGTTTTTACAAAATACATTTTTTTTAAATGCTCAAAAATGAAAAACCGCAACAACTTGAAATTTTCATAAAATCTTTATATTGGCGTTCTCTATACGTGGTTATGTTTTCAAAGTATTTTGACATATTTTGACTTATTTATAGACAAATTAAATTTTTGATTTTTGTAAATTTTTTTTTTTAACATCTATAAAATTTAATTGGCCCACCGAAAACTCTTGAAAATTTAATACAAGGTTTATAATAAGTTTAACTTATTATAACTAAAAAATATCGAAGATCGTTTCATTAAATTTTTTTATAAGCCCATAAAGCTCAAATTTGTATAAAATGTGTCAAAATCACGATAATTTGCAAGTTATTTTGTAGATAAAAATTCATAAAATTTATTCTGTTCATTTAAGGTTCAAAATTTTAACACTAGGTTATCCATAAGCTACTCTTTAAAAATATTTAAAAAAATTTCTACCGGACTTAGAGGAAAAAATTTTATGATTGTTTGAAATTTAAATTTTTACGAAATTGCATACTATTGCATTATATTTCAATTTAAATATAAAATACTACATTATTATATACCCATTTCAGACAAACATATCAACTCCGTTCAGAATCGTTATTCGTATACAATGATATCTATCATTGCATTCGAATTTAATAAACCCATTGTAATTATGACCTATCCTATAAACGAGGTGCACTCCACCCCCAACTGTACGGCAGAGCGAACCCCATCCGGTTCTTTTTTTTGTTTAAAATAAAACTTGTTTTATATTTAATAAAGTAATATACAAAAGCATTTAAAATTTTTTAATTTATGATTGAACAAAATATTATTTATTGATCATTTAAATTTGCGATGTGCACTAGACCCACACAACAATATATATTTATAATAAAAGTGGATGTGGGATCGCTCGGTCGTCGGTGCGATAAGCCCGCGACGATTACAAGAAATAGGTAAATGACAAATAACTATATTACGTTTATATTGTAATATATTACTTACAATAGTCGACCGGATGAAAATTCGTTGCGGCGACGCGGTAACGGCACGGCGAATAGACCGCGATATTGAACGTGCAATAACGAAAACATAATTTTTTTTTTCAAGTATATATTATGGAAAAATTCTTTATTCGTAAAAATAAATTTTGTGGCGCCCCCAATTTAACGTTGACCGATTGGCGCCCTAAGTTGTAGCCTACTTAGCCTTTTGGTTAATCAGGCCCTGCTTATCATAAAGTCTATCCACGTAACGTCAAACAAATCTATTATCTTGTCCATTCGATAAATTAATATCCAAGTTTTATAAAAAGTTATTAAGTTTAGGAGATCAACGAACATAACCAAAAAACATTCGACATTACTAAGTTGGTAATTAACCTCAACGATAAGTCCCATGTTCGAGTAAATGACCACCATATGAATGACTATAAAGATTATAAGGAAAATTAGCCGGAAAATATTATAACCAAAAATCTGTTTTGTATTTGGATCGATTAGGCAGTAGAAACGGCTTTGCTTCAATAATTTCAAGTTTATGATAAACTCGTTATTATTAAACACGTCCATTCAATAGAGTTTATTATTTTTATCGGTGTAATCTGAAATAAATAAAAACTTTAGTTTTGAAAGTTTGAAAGGTTGGCAAAATGATTACTCACTTAAGCAAAGCTCTAACAAAAATGTTATACCAGTATATTATGTGATGTAAATACTTAAAAAGAATATATATAATTACTATTGTATACAGTATACTACAAAATAAAAAATAAAAGACGTTCCGATGTGAATATAATATTAGATAACGTTTCATGATTGTTTAATATGTATTCCAGTAGATGATTTGATTTAATAATAATAAAAGCTGAAAAACATATTAAGCATCTTATTCATAACATCAATATAGTATAGATATAATTTGTTCAGACATTGATCAATTAATTTTGAAAGAATACAATTTTTGTAAATGTAAAATACTCGAAGTATCTGTGATAACTGCTTACCAATTTATATAAAGTTAGTGAAAATTTTTGAAAGTATGTCATTTGGTAAGACTTGACACCTATACAATTTATTATACACTTTTATAGTATACTTTTTGGGAGTAGTATCCTTATTCGATTGTTGGCATAGTGGTACTGTCGTTCGTCTGTATAATTATAGTACATTTTTATTTTGATGGTTATCATTAAAATTTTACTTAGGGTATATAATAAAAAGTCAATAATGTTATACAATCATAATATTAATATTTAAATTATTTAAATATTTATAATTCAACGTTGCCAAGTATCACTCTACAACACTACACATTTTTTAAAGGAATGAGGAAACATAAAAAAACATATAATTAACGCTATACAAAGGTGCAATATAATTCAAAACATTGAATGAATAAAAAAATGAGTCATGTTTATATTCAATAATTTATAAAAAAAACTATACGAAATACCAATGTATAATACTTATATACTTATATTATTTTTAATGTATATACTTGACTATTGTACGTTTACAAAGACTTAAATCGAACTAAATTTAATATACAATTTCAAACAAAACGAATGATAAAACAATGGTTTGGAACAATTCTGTGAAAAAGCTAAATAGCGTCGTCACATAATGGGCACGTAAAAAAGGCCTGTTCTTTATAAGGATTTTGCGAGTTGTACTATAATGATGTATAATAATTAAATTTAATTCAATATCTATAACAATATTAAAATATTTAACAAATGAAAGTGAATAATATTATACTACCGTTCGGTACGAAATTCACATATGTAGAGAAATTGCCTACTCGATTCGCCGGGCTGGAGTACATTATACCCGTACTACAATAATACACGTATAATATAATATTACCGTTCGAATCGAAACGTTTTCACATCGGTTTCATTTCTGTCACATGATACATTATACATAACACCTCAAATCAAAACTGCACTAGAATCTATTCAAAATAATTTCCTGCGTTTCATTTGCTTTAAATTTAATATTTACAGAGGCCTCCCCATGGTTCTTATAATAATATATTACATTTCCTATATCTTTTACCACTCAATGAACGTTGGATGATTTTACTCTCTAGATTTCTTCACAAATTATTATTAGGCATTATTAACTGTCCAGAATTGTTATCATTGATTGATTTAAAAATAAATAACCTTAATACCAGAGATCCGAAACCATTTTACCCTCTATTTTCAAATAAATATTATATTGTAAATTCCCCCGCAAACCTCCTGATGGTTGCTGGCAACACGTATCCCTTTGATTTTGTATAAAAATCTATAGTATTTTATTGTATACCCATAACATTCTTTAATTTATCTTTTTGCACCATAATTGAAATACTAATAGTTATGTTAAAATATTGTATTTTGTTCTTTTTGTATACTAATTATTAAGTTTTCATGTATATGTATTAAAACTGTAATAGGACTTATTTCTATATATTTAAATAAATAAATAAATAAATACTGGTTGCTATAAAAAAATATTACATAATATACGGTAACGAGACAAACGACCGTTTGGAACCGCTTGTGGTTGTTGTTTTCACCCGTATTGCCAAACGATCCGGAAACATTCGCCGTAAGCATTCCGACAACGGGTCCGCGCAATATTTAATCCTCCCCCCCTCTGACCCCCCGGGGCCCGTCGGATGGCTGGTAACTGGCCGCTTGTACTCGTGCTGGCCACGGTCGCGTTCGCGTGTGACGGTCGACCCGTGAGAGCGCGGCACGTGCCGTGGCCGCAGTCACCCGAAACGATGTCGACGGCCGGCCACCGCGGCAGTTATGCACGTCATCCGCACGGTTCCGTTGGGCCGCAACACCGCATCGGAGTCGGTGCCCTTGGCCGCAAGTGGACGTCATCCCGGGTTTTATCGGCGTCGGCGGTCACTAGTGGCGTTCCCGAGTGGTCGTCACCACTGCCGAATACCATCGAATCACCATCGGACACGGCAACCGTCGTCGAATCGAGCGATGACGGACAACACTCCTTGACGCAGCTCCGTACGGCTGCAGTTACAGGTGTCCCCGGGACGTCGTCGCGACTTCTGGCCGTCGCCGTGGAGGTTATCGCTACGAGCGCCGCGATCGGTGTTCCCGAGTCGTGTGCGACGCCGCGGCGCCTGACCGCGGACACCGTTTCAGCGAGTGACGGCCTGTCGGGGTCCGCGAAACGCCTAGCCGTGGTGATTACCGACGAAACTCGTGCCGCGAACGAACGTGCACCCATCGCCGCATCACCATCAGAACTCATCGTATCCACCAAGTTGGCTGTTACGAGCGGCACCACGTGCGGCGTTTCCGAGCCGCCGCCGCCGCAACACCTGCACGCGGCCATGATCGGTGACGGGCACGCATCGTCATCGCCGCGGCTGGTGTCGAACACGTTTGCTGCGGATGATGCCGCAAGTGTCGTCCCTGCAGAGTCGTCGTCGCAACACATGTCACCGGAAACGGCCCGAGCCACTGTTGCAGGAGTTTCCGAATCATCATCGCATCTAGGCTCGAGGACAGTCGTGGCCAGTGACGTTTCCGAGTGGTCGTCACCGCAGTTTTCAGCTCCGGAAACGAGCACCGTCCGCCTTGGAGCCACTAGGAAAAACTGGAGTGATTTATCAGACGTAGGACGTGCGACGGGGGATAATGTCACGCCACGTTGTCATCTCAGCTATGATCAGACCAATATCTCCCATGACCACCGAAGCAGTACTACGCACAAGTGTGATCCTGCGGACAGTGTTCAGGACGAACAGTCTCCATCGAACGACACTAAGCTAACGAGGTGAGTATAAACCGAATATATTGCGTTCGAACAGGACACATGAAAATTACGACGGGTCAAATTGCATTGTAGTAATAGCAGTGTTGTTAAAATTCCTTTTATTTAGGAATCCGTTCAATTCCTCGTTCCTCTAGTATAAATTGGGATTCGTTCAATTCCTCGTTCCTTTAAGAAAGGAACTTGTTCTTTTTTTCGTTCCTCTAAAAAAGTACTGGTTCCTAGTTACCTTAGTTTACATCAATACCTACTTAATAAAATTATTTTATTATTCTAAATATATTAATTTTAAGAACAATTATCAATTAATAAAAATATTAATTAAATATTTACGTTCCTATTCCTAAAAATAAGGTATTAATTCACGTTCTTATTCCTTTAAAAAACAATGGAATTAATTAATTCATGCGTTCCTCAAAAAAGGAATCAATTCCAGGAATCGTTCCTTTAGGAACGCATTCCTTAACAACACTGAGTAATAGTACTATAGTAGTAGGATTTATTTTCTCAACATGATGTGTATATACATCAACTCCGTTGTGTGTTTGTCGTTTTAGTTGTCCAGGCGATGACCAATGGGAATATCATCTCGACGAAGAAAATTCAACATTCTTTTCGCGCCAATCGTTCATATTCATGACAGTCGTCGTCCTACTTGTTTTGATGTCGTATCTGATTGTCAGCAACGGCACATCGATGTCGACTGACCAATCGGAAAAAGACGGTATTAATACGATACTTTTGGAAGATGTTAAATGCGAATGTCATGCAAGATACAATTGTGGAAAATATTGTCATTCGTAGTGTTCAAAGCGTGTGATATGTGGTGTAAAACTGTAGACTAAGTACTGTACGGTGAGTTGATATTTGATATTGTGTACAGTGGTGCGGCGAAGAATTAGTTTTCAATGCGTCTTCTATAGGTTTGCTGGTTGGTTCAATTTGGTACAATTTAATTTACAGATACTTTATGGGTTTTGTTAATATTTATTGTTTTATTACACTTGGGGGTACTGAAATAAACGCACATTATAATCTAAAAATACCAAGATATACATTTAGTTATAAGTACAACCACATAAAATATTATGCTACTTGAAAACATTTCATTCCATCTTTATGAAAAAAGTGGAGGCGGGTAAAAATTAAATATCTTGTGCATCATGGTTCATAAAATGTTCTTCGCCATACTGGTACACTAGAACCGTGTATAAAATACTTATAGTTAAATATTAATAAAGCATACCAAACTGGCCGTGCTGTTTTAAGTGTTTATGCCTTATGTATTTAAGAGCCCAAACGGCCGTCGATCTTCAAAAACGCGATTTTCAAATTTTTTTTTATTATTTGATGCCTAAACCATGATACATTATATGCCATGAAAATTTCATGTTATGAACTATCATGATTTAGGCTGTGCATTGATTATGAAACAATCAGTCAGTTAGAATATCTTTTATATACCTATAAAGTATATATATTGTTAGAAGTTCATAAAATTTCACAAGTTTCGAAATATTTTATTTAATATTCTTAATTATTTGAAAATATTTTAATAATAACAAATAACTAATAAATTGTATAATTAATTTTTTCTTTGAACCTCATTTATTTATTATTTTAATCTTCTGGATCTTCTATAAAAATGATTTTGCCAATCCATGGTTTAGTAAATAGTAAGTCATGTTGTTATGTAATTACATCAATTTTATAATATTCTAAATCTAAACAGTTAAATTTTGCCAGGCAAGAAGCATTTCATACAAAAACAGTTATAGTTTGAAGTCATATAATAAACCAATAAAATGTTATATATAAATATTTTCTGGTCAATTAATAAATGGCCAACATTGAAATGAATATATTCGTACAATCATAGGTATACAGGTAATTTCTAGTCATTATAAATAGAACACAAAAATGTTTTTCGATAGTTGAATTTATATTTTAATAATCTTACAATAATGGTATAATTTTTTGGAACATAACAAAAAAAAAAAAAATTATATTTACATATTACAAACTGAATCACAGACATTTTGAACAGAGTTCGCAAATGATGTGTACACAATACAATAAGATTAATACTTAGATAGTATTTTATTGACATTATACTGTCATAATAACAATTTAACATGGTATAATATGTTTAAAATACATAGAAAACGGACAAGTATTATAATAACTTATGTCCGTTGACATACAGGTACATATTAAATGATACAGAAGCTAAATATTAGGTATCGAATAAACATTTTGTAAATATGTGGTAATAATAATTTGTTCTATTTTATTATGGTATAAACATGAAGATCCAACACAAGATATACATCATGTTTGTATTAAGTAGTGGTTATACATAGATTTTGGGGGAATTAAAAATAATAGTTATAATGTTCATCTGAAATAATAATAATAATAATAATAATAATAATAATAATAATAATAATAATAATAAATTTGGGATATTTTACATAAATGCTATAATTTAATAGGGTTTTATATTTTATGTACACAAATGCAAACAAGCAATCAATATAAATATTTATTTGTTATTTAGTTGATTTATTTCTTTTTATATCATATCAACAACAGCAACGAAAAATTGAAGTAATTTTCATTACTGTGACAAAATGCAACTTTTATGTGTTTTGTTCGATTTTGATTGTATATTTTAATAACAACTATCTGATGGGACTTATATAATTCATTACTAAAACATTAAACAATCCATCCAAAATAATAATATTTAAACACACAGATTATCTCTTAAATATATTTAATTAAAAATTATAAGATAATTAAAAGAAATAGAGAAAAATACTAAGTCGGTAATAAAAAGTTGTATGGAATGATTTTATAATTTGTATTTATTTTTTATATATTGATCATAATATTCTATTAACTAAAAAAAAAATAAAAAAAAATAAAAAAAAAAAATTAACTTTGAGGTAATGTAAAACGCATGTGACAAGACCAACATGAAAAAAAGTTTTGATCGACACAACTTGTATCAGTAGATCAATAATATTTATACACAAATGCGTATAAATGATTAGATTATAATATTGTTGTGGTTAAGAAGAGAGTAAATATTTCAAATAAAAAAGAAAAAAGCATGGAATGTTTATGAAGTTTGATGCGGAACGGTTATAGAAAAGGAACTCAAGGGAAACTAAAATTAATTATATTTTAATGAATCCGTCGTTGTTTTAAGTGGGTGTATAAAATAAGTGCACAATAACAACAATAATAAAAGTAATGATGAAAATAATAATAAAAATAATTATGACATTATGTTATTGAGAATCAGCGAAGACGAAGAAGAATGTAAAGGCTTAAAGGATTATAACACGTTTCAGAGATTGAGGAGGAGCGTTTTAAAATTTGGCTATGGCATTAGGGTTGGTGCAAGGAAAAACAACGAAGACGTATTATTTAATAGTTATTAGCTTTCTTTTTGTGGTTTTTTTTTTTTCGTTCTCAAATTTACATTCCTCCAGATGACAACGACAGACTACTGCAGGTCCGCGCACGTGTCGTCGTCGAGTTGATGTTGTCCGATCACGACCGGTCACGTTTCAGCGAACAGTGCAGTGCTGCTGTCGTTTTCTTCCATGTTCATGTCATTCTGTGGCCTCAACAGCTTCACGTAACCCGAATGTTGACTGCGTTTTCGTTTTATCTGCACGACGAAAAAATCCCATCAGTGGTTATGGCATAAAGATTCGCAACAAATTATACACGAGCAATTATAGTATAAGTGGCGTTGGGCTAATGAGGTATCACTAATTGGCTGGACATTATTTACTATTGGGCGAGTGAGCAAGATGCACCTATTATCCCTAGCCAGCTGGCCTCTGAATTATTATAAAGTCCATCCCGACATTCCAGGCCGTGGTATCGAAATCCCGTGTTGCCATCCCTTCGGCCCAACAATCCGTTACACATCATAAATAACAGGGAGTTGGTAATGATCAGTAATAATAATATGATAAATAACATAGGAGCGAAATCATGCGGTGACAGAGCAAAGAACCCACTGTGATAGGATAGTAGGTACTAGGTATCTATTAATTTTTCTAATCTATTAAACGAGATCTCTACCGAATTTTCGATTTAATCGATGTATCGGATTATCATTAATAGTTGCGGTTGAAAGACGGCGAATTAAAAACTTAAGGGCTTAGGTTTGAATGAATTTTACGATGGAAGTTTGAATAGAGTATTTTTTTCTAATTGATTTATGTTATACATTTTGAGGTCACTACTGTTAGCGCCGATAGTCGGTACAGTTATGTATACAATTTAAATGTGATGGGTGCTGTAGATATGGCAATAGAATCAGAAGTCGGCGTCTGATTTCGTATCCGCCGACACCCGATTACCATAATAAAACACACGCACGCACACATACTTATTACACGAAATTTAAATCTATGTTGTGAATTTTAATTACTTCTAAGATTGTGAATTATATAATGGTAAAGGATGACGTCTGGGTACATTTATATTAATACACGAGTATTTAATACCAAACGTTAAATGAAATCAATACTTTTAATTTTTTTATCAAATAATTATTTATGTAAAAAAATTAAAATAGTTTTCACCCCAGTTTACAATAATGTTAATAGACAAAAATAAGTACAAATTATTAAACTTATGTGAGTGTGTGACACTAGTATTCGAAATAAATAGTACTTATACATAAAAGTTCACATTTGATAGGCGAATCTTGTAGTATGAAATCGTAGTCGTTATCGTAATCATATAGATGGACGTAATATTGTTGTTAAACGACTCGTTTTAACCGAGGTAGTGATAAAAAATAACATAACAATGGTTTATTACCGTGTCGACCAATCTTATCCGAAACCGCAATTGTTTGTACAATAGAACTAACCTCGGTGAAGTTTTTATATTTAATTTGACGTTATGTAACTTATATAAATCTAATAATCGATAGTTATTCTAAAGTTAAGTCTCCTTAATTCCCATAAATTGTATTCGTGAAAAACTACTTATAATAAGTAATTAAATTTTAAATACTTGTACAAAGATTTCGGGAGGAAGGGTTGAAAACCTCGCTGTCTCTCTTAGGCACGCCTCTAGATTTTATTATTATTAGTAGTGCAAATCACATATCAATATTGTAGTATACATTTTTATATATTTTCTGATTTTATATTATTGTAAAAACGTGTGCAGTAATTGCCGTATATCATTATTACACGTTATTTTGGTGTGCAAGAATCGCCTCAAATCTTGGCGCTAACATTTACGAAGGGAATTATTGTTCTTAAAATGTATACCTAAGGTAAGTGACGCGAAGATAAATAGATAAGTACGACTGAAATTCAGTCGCTGAATAATACGAATCTGAGAAAGCTCAGCAGCTCGCCAAAGTTGGTTATCGTTGGACCGAAAAGGACTGGGACTATACATTCACCTAATACCTACTAAATACATATACCACCTAACATATTGCGACGTTTCCACAGTTTCACATCGTTACACTACAAAATAGAATGGCCGAGTCCGAAATATGAAACTCATTATACGCACTATGTTATTATATTAAGGTTAAGTAGTCGTGTAGTTTACTATAACCACTTTTACACTTTAATAGGTTAATCAGAGTCCGGATATTAGTGTTTGTAGTGAGCACAGATTTAGTTATTGTAGATTAGAGGGGGAAGGGGGAGGAGGGACTGATGGTAAGGCTACTAAATTGGAAAAAAATCAAATTAAACGGATTTGGACGATTTAGTTTATCAAACTATAAGTTCACACGCGGTTAGTTGCGAAAATGCCTGGGCACTTTGACTCGGCTATTAAAAAGTACACAACATTGTATAATATAGGCTTTAAAACGGGAATTCGCACGAACGAACATCATATTATAACTACGGTGTCCAGTTCTACCGAGCGGGCTCATCACTGACGGGGGGGGGGGGAGAGAGGACGCGGGTCGCAAATCACTCACCACCACTGCGGACAGAACGACCAAGACGGAGACGACCGCGACTAGCGCCAGGTAACCGAACATGGTCGCGTCGGCGTTCGCGCCCGTCGCGGAGCCGCGGCGATGAACGGACGCGGCGGCCGCCAAGTTGTCCAGTTCGCCGTTGACGGGCGTCCGGCGTTTTTCCGCGGGCGTCAGGTTGTGACACTCGCCGGTGTCCGAGTTGCAGCTGCAGCAGTCGTCGTGCGGATGCGGGCCGCAGCACGACACGCACTGCGAGTTCTTCCTGTCCAGGTGCAGCGGGAACATGCACGCCGAACAGCTGAACGGACCAGGCCCTGTGCACGCGCGGCAAGACGCGTGGCAGGGCTTGCAAAGTTGCGTGGGCGGGTCGTAGTACTGCGAGCCCGAGCACTCGGAGCACAGGCCGTCCTCGAGCATAAAGTGCGGCGGACACGACGTGCACTGCAACGGACCTTCACCTGCAACCGACACACGTGCGTTATGCATAACAATATTATACTTAAGTATAACGGCCGTAGAAAACTCAACGGTTGTGTACACGTTCGACTTATGCAAACTAATATACTGGAGTCGGAGTCAAATTTTATCGACGATTTTTCCACCTCAATCCCATCGTAAAATAAAATCATTACACTTTTGACATTTTTAAGACGGAATAGAACACTTAAACAAATAAATGTGTTCTATCCTCCGAAATAAACCACTTTTCACGCGATCACGTAGGTCGCAGTCCAGTAAATCCACCGCTTATACCGAAGTGTTGGTATAATAAGGGGAAGCGATCACTTGTGCATTGTTATTCAACATAAACGTCAATGAAAAAATCCGTAGGAATGCGTTCTGCGTAAGAGAAATAGCGCAACGAACCTCACAAGCGATTGGTGTCTATTCATGCACGGAATCAAGAAAAAAAAAAAAAAACTGTAGCGTAATAGTCTTAGAGAACCCAAGGACCCGATCACACCGTGAAATCTGTCATGGGTTAAAACTTCGATCGGTCCCAACACACATAATGTTGGAACGTTTCACTTGTACGAAACAGAATATTTCTTTAAACGTATTTCCATACGCGAAGGTTTTCTTTAAAACGTTTTCTCTATATAACTATCGATCAACATTTGTAATAATCGTATTTGCGCACAAAAAAGCTTCAGTAGTTGATTGGAGTATAATATTATAATGTACACGTAGGAGGGACGACATGATATATATTCGGAGGCGACGGTTAGATAAAAGTCGTGTTTTATTACCCTTGCAAGTCTTGCAGTAATGGTGACATTTCTGGCAACCGAAGTCCGACATGAAGAAACCCTGCGGACACTCGGGGTGACATTCGCCGGCGGCCAATTGCCACCCGCGTGGACAACTGACGCACTGGTCCCTGCGGGGGCCGCTGCAAGTCATGCAGCTCAGATAGCATTTTGCGCACGAGCCCACGTCGCTGTAATATCTGAAAACGGTACATTATGTTATAGTACCAGCTATATTTATATATATGAACATTAAATTATGGCGTATAATATACGCGTCAAACTATCAAAAAAGCACGTGTCATTGTCTGCGAAATCGAGTTTTACGCTTTGTACAGTACTCACAATAGCAACACCTGTAAAGTTACGACGTCGTTAACCGAGGTATTAATATTTATACTATTGAAACGCGATATTATTGATTGGACAGAAAAAAAAAACTCATTAAAAACCCAAACAGGTATTATATTACAAAGCGGATAAAACTCGATTTCCACTCCCCTGCGAATAGAGTCCGAAGCGTACGCGCTATCGGTGCCTTTATTCCGAATAACGCACACACGTTTATATATTGACGTATCGACTACAAAACGAAACCGTCAAACTACTACGTGTGGGCATGATGTACGTGTACGTACCCCGGGGCACATGTTGTACGGCACTGGCCGGTTTGCAGCAGCAACGGCGAGTGGCACATTGTGCAGTTTGTGCGGGATACGCATTCGATGCACGGATGCGGACACGGCTGGCACGTGGCATAGTTGCCGAACCGCAAGTCCGGATAGAAGCCGGCCGAACATTGTTCCACGCACGTGCCTGGTGCTTGGAACATGGTCGGAGATCGACACGACAGACAATTTTGTTCGGAGAAGTCGCTGCAAGTTTCGCACGAGGCGTGACACGATTGGCACTGAGAACCGGTCCAATACTGGCCTGCTGTAGAGTGCGAAAAAAAAACCGCATAAAATATAATTTATCAATAGTAAGATACACGCTGATGATTTTTCATCAAATAAAATGCATGTGTGTACGTGTGTGTGTGTGTGTGTGTGTGTACGTGTGTGTACGTGTGTGTACGTGTGTGTACGTGTGTGTACGTGTGTGTACGTGTGTGTGTGTACGTGTGTGTGGCTGTTTGAATGTATGTATATGTGTATCGCGCTCAATTCGATTAATATTTTGTTTACCGGGTTGACATTGTTGGCTGCCGGACTTAAGACACCGTCCTTTCTTGTTGAGCATGAAACCTTGGTCGCACGAATGACACGCGGTCGAGTTGCAAGACACGCAACCCATCGGACATGCTAGGCACTCGTGTCGTTTCTGGTCGGGATAATAGTAGTCTGGACACTTGGAATGGCACGTGCCTTTGAGTTCAAAATAACCGGTCTTGCATGTTATACACTGGTCGGAATTCGGTCCGGTGCACGATTCGCATTTAGAGTCACAGGCGCCACATCTGAAACACGTTTTTCAAAATCACATTATAGATATTCATCACTCCGACTTAGTACATCGTTTTTTAACCCTTTAATAGTACAGAGATAGATAACCCAAAATAGATTGAAAAGTAAAGTCAGTTATCTATCGTCTCATGAACCTAATAATGTAATAGATTTAATAGATACTAATGTAAATCTTGTTACATTAGATGCTCTTGATTTAGATTAAGATACTTTTACATTTACTTTACATATTCATTTAGATACTCTTGGAATAGATACTAATGTGAGCCTAATTGTTGGTTTTACCAGTTACCTACGTATATCTCATAATAATCTGATAAATAACTGGCATACGGCACTTGATACGAAAAGAAAACATTTCTAAGTGTATACATATTTTTGTTGGTAAAAAAAAATATAATTGAAATTATATCTCATTCATAAGGATTTAATTATTTTCGACCGATACAACCACCCCTCGCCAATGGGATCAAACTCCAAGGTTGAGAAACGACGTTAATCTGTACATATATTCGTTATCCTCTGCAGAATTATATACAATAACGTCGCAAATACTTATCGATGACATTAAGGAAAGCAACAAGAGCATATTATACATTATTTATTTATTTATTTAATGTTAACGGGCTAAGCCTTTTTTTTATAAGTATACATTTGTACAAAAATTTAGTGTTTTAAATGAAATTATAAGATATAAGAATATAAGATAATAATATAGAAAATACATATAATATATACATATATTTAATAATTGAAAGTGGGGTCCAAGTTGGCATTTGTCATTAAGCGTCTGATTGGCTCATTTTTCAAATAATTGGTAGAGGCATGAGAGACGTAAAAAGGAACGGTATTTCTAGTGGATCGTTGAGGCACTTTAAAACATAAAAGTGAGGTAAGATCTGTCGAATCAATCCTGCCATCCAATAGATCTTTCACAAATCTAATACCAGCAATACGCCTACGCTCAGCTAAGGAAGGAAGGCCAAGTAGTGCAGATATAGAGGAATAATCGTGTGGAGGACAATTAATATTGAGAGTGAAACTGACAAAACATAAAAACTTCCGCTAAACTCGTTCAAGTTGTGAGGAGTCTGTGGCAGTATAAGGGTTCCATATAAGGCAGCAATATTCGAGGATAGGTCTTACAAGAGCACAGAATAATATTTTTAAAGATGTACCAAGTTAAAAGTCTTTAGCCAATCTCATAACAAAACCAAGTATTTTAAAAGCCTTGCAACAAACATTTTCTATATGAAGTTTCATATCAAGATTGTGGCTAAATCTAATTCCAAGGTCCGAAACTTAATTAGACTCACGCAAAATGTTTATCTCACCGATGAAATAGGGATAGTATATGGGGGATTTTAATCTATAAAATGTAAAAATGTTATATTTAGATAGGTTGAGAGATAATCCTAAACAATGTGACCATTCAGAAAACCTATTGATATCAGCTTGTAACTTAAGACAATCATCCACCGTGCATATTTTCATAAAGAGCTTTATGTCATCCGCGAAACACAAGAAACGACAGGCGTGTAATACTTTGTGTACACAATTAATTAATAAAGAAAACAGGATGGGGGACAAATGCCCCCCTTGAGGGACTCCAGATGATGCATGAAAAATTTTAGACTTAACACCAAACACTTTGACCCATTGATACCTGTTACTAAGATAGGACCGGAACC